>ML776557.1:1297505-1316470 GCA_009831015.1 Picea engelmannii | reverse complement strand
CATTTATTATATCTAACTACCATAGTGGGCCTTATTTAATAATATAGTGGACCTAGTCCACCTTACATTGAATGACCTCCACTATTATCACTATGGGCCCTCTGGGCCCCCCCACTACCTCTCTAGCTACCTTACATTATCTCTTTTTCAAGGCGTTGAATACTTTTTCTGAGTTTTTTCTATGCTATATTGATATTTGGTTCTTAACAGTTTGAACCATTCAAGTGTGCCTGTATCTCAACCTTTTTTCTTGAAACTAGTTGGAAACAATTATGGGTGTATACATGGCTACAATTGTTAGTTTGATGGTCTTTGTTTCAACTCTTACATGCCCAATAGTTGTATGCTTCTCAAATTATCATTGTAAACTTTGTCTTTATGCATGAAGTGTCACCCATGATGTGATTCATCACTCTTGATAGTCATTTGTTGGATTACAGAGGTATGATATACTGCATGTTGAATGGCCTTGGCTTGTGCCTCACCTTTATTTTATTCTTGGCAAATTAATATTGGATCCAAGTTTTCTACCCTTTTTAAATGCATTGAAATATATGTGGTTGTTGGTGCATTTCCATTTTATTATTTGGCATAGATTTTCATTGTCAAGCATGCTAATGGTGGCATTTGTACTTTTATTTTTTTTTAAATATATATGGTTGTGTAAAGAGACATTTCCAACCACATATAATCTCTCCTTATCATAGTTATTCCATAATATTTTCTATATTTTGGCACTTGGTTTTTTCATATTATCATTGTGGATAATAGATGCATTTACATGGTTGGAAAAACATGCTCACTTTTTTCCTATGAGCAGTATATGAAGAGCTCATGTAAATTTATAGTCAATCCATATATATGTGTATTTGGAAAGTGTTACCAACCTATTAGTGGCATATTATGACTTGGATATGGTGTCTCAATGCTTAGTTTCTGAATGCCTTGGATTTAGTACCAATACACCAATTGTATTTTTATCACAGGCATAATGTACAACCACATTAATAAGCTTATTGTGACTCTTGGTTGCATTGTTTTGAGTTATTGGATGGACATGGGAGATGAACGCATTACTTTCTAGTGGGTCCTTTATACTTTCCAATCAACCATGTGCCTTTCATCCCTATCCTACATTTGTATCCAACTAAACACATTCACATCCACTTAATATTGAGTATGTTCTACATGCATTATTGGGGGTAGTTTTAGTTTAGCGTGATGATTTGCATCGCATGAGACTTCATATATATTAAATTAAAAAAAAAAAATCATGGACATGGTTTTATGGAAACCCGATTCCCTCCATTTTAGAGTGGTGTTCTTGAGTGGGCACAGAACACCCACCCAAATGGAAGTTCCACACTTACCATACATGGACATAAGGGAATGGCCTACTGAAACATTCAACTCAAAATAAATTTGAATTACATTATAATTCATCGAGATGGAATTTTTTAGAGTTCCTAAATATGCACATCCTCGAGTCATAATGACAATTATCCAATTTTCCATGGACATCGAGGAGAATGGAAATGTCCCAGTTCTCAACATGAGAGTAACAAGGAAGAAATATGGGTCTCTATCCCACCAAGTGATTAGAAAATAAAATTACATTGAAAAATATCTCCATGTATACTCCCATCATCACCTAGCTCAAAAGCTAGGTGTCTTAGCCACTCTAGCCATTAGAGCCCTTACAATATTTGATGAGAATCACCTTAATCAAGAAAGAGAACATTTCCTTCTAGTTTTAAAGAAGAATGGGTATAAGGCAGTGCAAGTTAGGGAAAATGATAACTCAAAATGTATATGATCGAGTAACCTTGAATTTGATCCTTCCTTTTATCTAAGGTGTTAATGATTAAATTGCTAGAATTCTTAAAACAAAGAAAACTATCACTAATTCAAAACTCCTAACACCATTTGGGGAATGATCAAATTGATAAATACAATATTGATCCCTATCAATACATAGGTGTCTATGATATCCCCTACTCCTATGGGAAATCATACATTGGGGAGATTGATCGATCATTTCAATTAATTATCAAGGAGAATGAAGCCAATATTAAGCTTGATCTTTTCCACACATTTTCTCTCATTGAGAACTTTCACAATACTAAACGTCATTTATATCTTGAGAATATTAGGGTTCTTGCAAAAGAGGATAACTATTCTAAATTGAAGTTTAGAGAATCTATTGAAGTTTGTTTTGATATTCTTTATGATATAATCATATATAGAAGAGAATTCACAAATAATTTAGAATTTTGATCTTATATTAGATACTTTATCCCAAAATAATCTCTATTAAAAGGAATCGAGTGTGGATTTCCCAATACTTGCATGGAGTAATTTAGCCATATTATACATGCAAATTGTGTTCATATAGATCCTTCTAACATCCAATACATTCAAGAGTGACCAACTCCTGTTACCCTCAATTTTTTAGGCATTCTAGGATTAGTGGGATTATATAATAGATTTATCCACAACTTCTCATATATTTCTTTCCTCTTGACTAACCTAACAAATAAGGTTGTGATTTGTTTGAGTTTGGATTCAATGAAGTACTATTTTTTGATGATAGTCATATTGTCTATGAAAGTTTAAAGTTAAATTATAGAAAAAGGTGCATGTATACTTATAGAAAATACATTTTGACCATATTTAACGCAATGGCTTAGTGGCATCACTTTCTCTTATGAGATAAGTTCTTAATTAAAATTCATCACCTTAACATGAAGAACCTATTGACATATATTGTAATTTAACAAAGTTGCAATAAAATTGGATAACCTACCACAAGCCTAGGACTTCAATATCATCTACAGTAAGGATAAAGAAAATATTGTACCTCCACCCTATTATACTAAACCTGCATAACAATGTTTGATTATTTCTTGAGGATAATATTGTGATGACTCACAAAATAAACTATGATGAATTCTATCATGTTCACATATATGCCAAGGTGATTATCATTTGGGGCATTATCATTTATCTTTCTAGTATCAAACTCCACTGTGACAAATCTATTATTTTAATCTTCATTCATTATAGAGTTGGAAAATCCTAGAATTTGTCCATGACTATTCTTAGGCTCGTTTTCAAGTGGTTGTAGATCAATTGATTGGGGTGGGGAGTTTTCTCTCCCCACCTAGGTTTGAGTCTCATTTATGCAACATGTTACTCTTTATGATCCAAATATTCTCAAAATACTTGACCCTCCTATGTTCTTCAGATTTCGAGGGGGGGGGGGATTATTGTGGATGTAGCGAGCTTCATGCCCTGAACCACAAGGGAAAATAAAAAAGATATGCTTAGGCTCGTCATATTTATCATTCATTATAATCGAATCCATATTGTCGCCACCATATCCACTCTTAGGAAATAGATGTTGTTGGTAGAGGGGGTTACTCTGAAATTGGGAGTGCAACTACTCCTTTGATTGGTCACCCTGAGGAACACAGTTTTCAAGAAGTTTTTGTCCCTCATGTAAACACACCTTTAACGAACCCTCTCGATCCACTTCTTGTAAGAGTAAACTCTTCAAGGGATATGAAATTCTCTTGAAGCCTTTCCCCTGGTTGAAATTACTTTATATGTAGTACTTCCTTCCACTGTGAATTACCTCAAAAAATTAGATTCTATATAATATTTGGTCGCATAGCCTTGTTCACAGTGTTCTTCTCTCTAATATTCAGACCTCATGTTTCTTAGGCCTAATATTTGTCACAATTGAGTGAATAATGTTTTTCTTTGTTTATTATAGATAACTAGGAGGGAATACTTTATCTGTCTCCAAATTGAGGGATTACTTTATTGATTCATGCACTCATAGTTCATTGGGCTCCCCCTGGGAAGAAAAATTGATTTTAATGGTAAAATTGGATTCTTATTGGGACAACTTTTTTTTATAGGTACAAGTGGGATCTTATTATCATCAAACCTTTATAAGGGTATCCTTGCACCTAATTTTCCAAGGTTTCATTTGAATGCACTCGCAAATTCAAGTTTATAGGACGTAGGATGTAAATACATATTAACCACAACAATAGAAGAAACTTAAACTTTTTCAATCCTAATATAATTAAATAAATGAGACTCTGCATAAAAATGTAGAAGTCCATGATCATCGTCATCACTTTCATTATTTCCACAAATTGACCATTTTATGTTTTGTAGCTTTTGATCTAAAGATAGAATCCAAAAAAATAAAATGCTATAGATGTTCCCCTCTGTTAATTTTTAATCAACACCCCTTATATAGAATCTTATCCTTTGAGAGTATGGGTCTCCCTGCATGTGTGATAGAGTCTTCGATACCTTAAGAAAAACCTTCAACAAGGTCAATTGATCCCTCTTTGTAAAACAATCCTATAATAACCAGAACGTGAATCTCATCAAGGTTGATTCCCTCTTTCTGAGAGAATCCAACAACCCTATATTGGTACTCTTCAATAATCTCATCATCTACAAGCTTGGAATCTATCAGTTGTTTAAGTTTGCAAAGAAATGAGTGCGTTGAGAATTTTATTGTAATAACAAAATTCACTTGTAATATTATGTTCTTATGGTTTCCTCAAGATTTTCATCACATCCCTAATGACACTCATTGATTGTTTCTCTCATTTTATGGTGTTATAAGATGTACAAGAAAACATGTATTTATCATATCTATCTGATTCTACATCGAGTGAGGGAAGTTCAAGTAGAATAGAGGAAAGTGAGACATCTAGTATCTCTAACAAGCAGAGATCAACTAGAGGTGAGAAGATCAGAAGAAAATTCCATAGATGCATGGAATTTTTTCTTTTTAAAGGGTGGTCATTTTCTTATGATGATGAGAGAATAGACGACATCGAGGTACCCTTGAGGTACAAACATATAGTGAAACGATGGGTACCAAAGGATCTTCCTAAAATAAACATTGATTTTTGGGTCAACGAAAGGATATACTGCATTGCTCCATCGTCTTTACATGGTTTGGGGAGATTTTCCATGGATGGAATAAAGGTTTGTTACGAAGGATTAATTGAATTCATGGATTATGTGTTGGATTACTGGGAGGGGGGGTGAATCAGTAATGATCAATTTATACACTTTTAACCATAATTTATATTCCTTTAACTTATTCAACAATGTTCATCAGGTCATCATTAATATGTTATGGAATCATATAACATTATCATCCATCAATGAATAATAAACAACAATAGACACATCCACACAATGCAAAATACACTAGTATTTTCTGTGGAAACCCAATGTGGAAGAAAACGACAGATTTTTTTTCTTATGTATTT
This sequence comes from Picea engelmannii, assembly GCA_009831015.1. NCBI lineage: Eukaryota > Viridiplantae > Streptophyta > Pinopsida > Pinales > Pinaceae > Picea > Picea engelmannii. The sequence goes on along the minus strand of ML776557.1, from coordinate 1,311,158 downwards.
AAGGATTACATTCAAGGAAGAACCAACTTCCAATTCTCTGGCTCCAACCAAAAGGAGGCTCCAACCCCATATATTCTCCAGCTCCAACCAAAAGGTGGCTACAACCACCCAATTCTCTGGATCCAACGAGAAGGAGGCTCCAACCTGAAGGGAGCTCCAACTCCTTGATTCTCTGGCTCCAACCAGAAGGTGGATCCAACCACCTATCCTTGCCCTATCCTACTGCCCTAAAATATAAGTGTTAAATAAATGATGAAATCATTGTCACACTTTCATTGTGAGATATATCACTATAAACTTGTACCAATCTGTTCCAATAACCCGTCACAACCTGTACCAATAAAATGTAATCAACTCGTACCAATAACCTATACCAACATGTACCAAATACACCAACAACCTGTACCAATACTCTACTCAATATATCATATATGATAACATAGATCGCATACCCAATATCACAACAATATCACTCAACCAATCATGTACATCAACAACTAGTACAACTTGTACCATCACAAGTATATCAACCATGCACATCACAACACCTCACAACCATCACCAATACCAAGATATATATCCCACATCAACCATAAACCATGTGCCAAGATCACTACAAATATGTCCAATAGGATTACCAACAAGTGCCTCTAACAATGTACCAAGCATGTACAAATCATGTATCAATAAAAAGCCAAGTTATACATCATCAAGATGTGCCAACAACACCATACCATGCACCTCATGTATATGCCAACTCATCAACTAAGTATCTCATCCATGAACTCAACATATACCTCAACCATATACCAAAACATACATCAAAACAACTAACAAGAGTCCTCTAGCAATACATCACAAATCCATAAGCCAAATACCTTAAACCATTACATAAAACTATGTGCCAAATCTCATTGTTATGTAGCCTCAAGCATGTACCATGTCATGAAAAAATGTCACCATCAAAACATGAATATAAACATACTTGTAAATTTTTAGTAGACCTAGTGTATTTCATCACAGACCTGCAGACCTTCCTTAACTTCAACAACAAGAGACTAGCATTTTCATCAAACTTTATTTTAGCCTCACATGAATAATTTTGGATTAGTCAACAACCCTGCCTTGAAAATATCATAACATTGTACATGTAATGCATAGAGATCTGAAAATTATGCACAATATTCTTCATTTTCTTCTCTACAAATCGTTTAGGTTTCACTACTTGGAACCTCCCAGAAAAAGATTTATAGCAAAAATGGCAGACCTTGTTGAATCATGGTTTATTCTAGAGAGCGAACTTTTAGAGCATGCCACACATGGAATATTTGTTGTATGGATATTAAAATGTTACACAACATACTATAGACTCTAATATAACCAATTCATTTGTTCTCATAGAATTGGGATCTGTTATGAAGAAGTTATGACATTTTTACCCGAAACACTTTTTTTAAACTAGTTTCGGGACTAGACACAAACCCTATCTTCCACAGAGTGTAACTCCCAAAATACAACGACCCACAAGCTAAAATGTTTATCACATTTACTTGAATATGTTTTCTCAAAAGCCTCCATATTTCACTATCTGAATCATTCTAGAAAAAAAGTTATTACAAAAAAAGTGAGATGACATGTAAATAACATACCTTAGAAAGTATCATCAAAAAACTTTATCCTCCCTTGAATTTAGAACTTCTTTACTTCACCTTCCCTATGAAATTCGCCTTATATATCCTTTTTTTACCTCATTCACTTGTATATATTCAATATGCTCAATAGGTGCTAATGGGAGACCCTTTCTCTCTTATTTATACTCTCCAAGTAGCTTCCTCTAGAAGTATCCACATAACCACTTTGTCCACTTAGACACTTTGTCCATTTAGCCACTTTGTCCACTTAACCAACTTTTTCCACTTAGCCACGTTGTCCACTTAACTACTTTGTCCACTTAACCACTTTGTCCACTTAACCACTTTGTCAACTTTATTATTTAATTAATTTCTCCTTGCAACCACATTGACTAGGAATCTTCTTGGATACTTTCTAGAATAATTGACTTCTTGTTGACCCTTATAGAGGCTTCTAGGAACTCTTGGGGGTCCTCCAACTTCACAAGGCCATATATCACTAATCATGAGGAACCATGTGGTGTTCCACATTGTTAGGGTCCTAACCCGCACATAGGTAGAACAATATATTCGGATGTAATAAAGGTCAATATTAATAAGGCCTTTCAATAAAATAGAATAAGGTGGATGTAAGAAGACCTAATAGAAGCTTATGCTTCTAGAAGGATATTCCTCTAGATGCTTCTTTTTAGTATAAATAGGAGTCAAGGGTATGAGAACCCTAGCTTGGAGATTATTGTAATAGAGCTCTGCTCAACTGGAGGTTGCCCCCTCGAAGAGGCCCATGAACATTGCTTTCAGATTCAAAGTGTTATTTCTGTTGTTATTCTTATATCATTTCAGTGTTATTGTGGTGAATGTTCTAGTTATATTGTTGTTATTCCGCCATTACTAGCATTTTATTTTTGTTATGCATACATTTTATATATAGTATATTACAAGTGGTATCAGAGCACTTTCCTCGGCAGAAAGTGTGGGTTAATTTTTTTTTCAAGGTAGAGATGTATTCTGGCATCTTTAAGCCACGGAGATATGTCGTTACACCCATAAACCCACGGTTGAGGGATTCACATGCAGGAAATACAAGTGGTACTCAAGCGCATATCTGTTGACCACCCTTGTAACCCATGTTGGTACCCCTTCGAGTGGTAGTGCATCAGAAAGCACATGTGTATGGATCGACCTAGATTACCTGAAGCCCTCTTTAGATAAATCGATCGGTCCCCTGACTGCTATAGTGTCACCGAGAACAGCACTCGGGAAGATACTCTCTAGTACCTGGGTAGTCGGGTAGTATGGCTAAGGGTACGGTCTATCCTCCTTAGTTAGTGCCCTGAGATATTGGGTCGAGTACTACTATTGGACCCCACACATATATCAGAGAGCTATAGCACAGGGCAAACCCTTGTCTGTAGAACCCTTGAATACCTAACCCTTGGGGACATAAACATAAATAAATTAAAACAGAAAATATCTAGTGTCACGCAACTATGTTCAAGTTGCCAAGTAAATACACATTTCTTTTTGGTTAAGAATTTGGGAATTTCCTCTCTGTAGTATTCTTCAGACCGGAGTATAACTTCGTAAAAAAAAAAGTCTGGAAAATTTTTCACCATTATTTCATACCTATTCCATTGGATCCATCTCTTCGCCCTTATCACATTCATCCATATCATTCTTTCAGCAAAAGTTTTTTACCCCGCCCGCCCCTTTTCAGTTCCCCCGTCCTCATGGCCCATACTTGTAGCCAAGACTTGGAAGCTCGCTTCAACACCTTGCAATATGGTCTCATTGAGACCCAACAAGAAGTTAAACAACTCAGTGCCAATGTCGCCACCATCAGTACAACCATGTAGTCCTCAATGGGCAAAATCAAACAAGACCTCACCACCCATCTTGAATCAGTCTTTTCGACACTCTGCACCAAACTGCATATCCCTACAAATAGCCTTTCCTCTTCCTCACCCCCACATATTGAAGGTGACCATTCCTCTCATTCCTATACCTTGTAGAACCATCACTTTCAGCGTGACCTACGCCTTCCATGGGTGGAGGTGACCAAATTTGATGGCTCGGACCTCACTAGTTGGGTAACCCAAATGGAACATTACTTCTCTTTATACAGCATTACAGATGGCTTGGCCAAACTCCCGGTATCGTGTTCTCCATCTAGATTAAGAACGTTGGCAATGGTGGCAATGGAGAAAAAATTCTCGTCAAGGGTATATTGCTTGGACACAATTTGTGGTAGAGTTTTATGAACACTTTGACACTGACACCAGCAATTTGGGTTTTTTGACAAAGCTGAAACAATTAGGAACAGTGGAAGAATTTATAGTTGCCTTTGAGCACCTGGCTTTTAGAACAGAGGGCATGTCTGATGCCTTTTTCCGAGAGTGTATTATCAGTGGATTCAAGGATGAAATTTGGGCCCATGTTCTTGTGGCTCGGCCTGAGAGTTGGGTGGAGGCTACCAAAAGAGATAAAGAAGCACAATAGGTTGTATATTCTCAAAATTGAAAACCCTCCTTCATCCCTGGCCCTAAACCAGTAAATCTCACTACTCCCTCTGCTCCACTAAAGATCCAAAAATTAACCCGAGCTGAAATGGTTGAACGCCAACTCAAAGGCCTTTGTTATAACTTTGATGACAAATATTTCCCAGGCCACAAGTGTAAATATCAGTGAAATGGCATGATCTATACTATCCATCTAGAATAGCATTACCTGCATATTCATTGATCTTCGTGACTTTATACCTCAAAAAAACTCATGTTCCTTTACACATACCTTTGCGCTACTGGAATTTTCTATCTAACTTCTCCAAGAGTTGACATCAATCTCTAAAGTTTGACATCAATCTAAAATATCACTCTCTAAGGGTTGACATCAATGAAAACCAACAATACAAACCAATTGTCCATCAACCTAATCCAATTGTCTGACAATCTCCCCCTTTAGCATTGATGGCAACACCAACATTGATGGAAACACTTAGTCATAATAACCATTCATGCTCATAGTCCTCATAAATGTTCATATCTCTCCCCCTTTGACATCAATGGAAAAGGGTATCTCCCTTTGGGGTTTCTCCCCCTGAATGCACTCTCCTTGGGGTTGCTCCCCCTGTCTAAATGCCTTTGATATTTCTTTGTGTTTATAATACTTTGGTTACTCTCTCTCCCTTCATCTGAATAATATCTTCCCATGTGACAAAGGGTATCACTCTAATCAAAAATTGAAGTCATATCACTCATGCTTCCCTCGTGACCATCATTCCCCCTAGAAACATGCCTCTATGCTCTCTCTCCAAGCATATAACGCTTTGTCCATGCATCTGATGAATATCCCCTCCTAGAATCATAACTTTGTTCCTACCTCTATGTCTAAATTCTCTTAATGATATTTCTACATGTATTCTTGCTTTTGTTTCTCTCCCTAGACTTATCTACAAGATGCCATGTAGATGACATGTAGGGATTCTTATACTTGCTTCCTTTTAGAGTTTTTTTCCATTGGTGCTTCCTTTTGTAATCAACTGACATATATGAAAATCATTTAAGAATAGGCATTCAAATATTCATGTGACATTATCATGCATTATGATCATGTTCCTTTATCTTTGAACGACTCTTTGAACCAATCTATGAATCCATGCTCTCATCCACTGGCATATATCTATCCAAACCTGCTAAGTGTTCTTACGAATCCATCTGTGTCCATATTTTCTAAGACTCCTCTACTCAATTGTCCACAATGTTGACCCATCTATCACCATACTATTATGAAGTCTCCATTGTTGCAACTGATCATCAAATGTCAATTGTGTTCATTGTTCTTCTCAAACTCTACATATATGGAACAACCTATGTTTGAATACAATCTTAAACTTATGCTAATTGATGGCTCTAAGTATATCTACTCAAACTTTGTAAGTTTCTCAAAAGATGGTTCTCTGATCTGTATCAGCTACCACATACACTCCCCCTTTCTGATATTCATATTACCTGGGAGTCTCCAAGATGGATGGCTCAGAACAATTCTTGATCTTATGTGGATTCATCATCATCTTCTTCGATAGATTCATCATCTCTCTGACCTCAAACTATTGTATATCCTGAGAGTCCAATCTTTGAAACTGGTTCTTCATTCACCTTCTATGTGGGTTCTAACAAAACGATCTTTGAGACCTTCTTTTTCTTTACTTTCTCTTCTTTTCTTTCTTGTAGTACTGCAAATCTTGTGATCTTTGGGACCTAGTATTTATTCACTTGTTCTTTTTGTATCTGAAATCTTTATTTTTTCTTGTATATTTTTCTTGATCTCGTACCATTTCCAATCCTACAATCTATGGGAATTGTTATTCATTCCTCTTCTCTTCTTGTCCTCCTTTTCTTTTCCAAATATTGGTGTATCTAATATCAATTTCTTTCTTCATGGATGGAATTGTTACGTTCTACAATTCCAGGCTATATGACCATAGTTGTGGCATTTGTAACATTCAATATTATGTGGGGCCACATAAGAATTTCTTGCTTGAACATTTATTTCATAAGCCCTTCAATCTACAACCTTATGTCCAAATTTAGTACAATAAAAATAATCACCATAAAATAAATTTGCATACCTAGGAGTGAATGATCTTCTTTGTGGTGTAGTCCTTTTGAATTTCTGCCTTGACTGATCATGATCGTGATTGAATCTTCTTTTTGGCTTGAATGTGTAAGGTATTCTTATGTAGTATTCTTATGTAGTCTTCTTCTTGATTCTTATGCACTTCTCGAACAGTCTTCTCCAGGGGCTTGTGTTCTTCCTTCTTCATTGAACCTTTGATTACTCATGCATAAGTCTTTGGCTTCTCTTCATTCTTTCTTTCTGGTACTTCAACTAATGATGTGGATGTTTTTGTCTCTTCAACATTCTTGATAATATTGATGAATTTGACTCTTGTTGTGATAGCCTCTTCTTCAAGCTTCTCAATCTCTTCTTCTTTCTTCATCATCTGAGACTTCATGATTTTTATGTTCTCTTTACTTCTTCAAGTTGGATCTTCAATGTAATTATTTATTTTTACATTCTTCTCTCTTCTTGACCAAACTCTGTCTCAAGCTGGTTTAAATCATTAGTTCCTTCCTTGAGATGATATGTCAGTATATTTTCTCTATTTTTTGCTTCCTCCTTTTGTGTTGTTATGTTGGCTTATAAACATCACTTTTGATATTCTATATTTTCTTCAAATCTTCTGACCTCTTCTAGTTGAGCTCTTAAATTCTTGATGACCTGCTAATATTTTTTGGAACCTTGAACACTTTCCTTTTGTTTCATCAATTATTTCTTAAGTGGCTTGTTTTCTTCTCTTTCTTTATTTATCTCATCTAAAGAACTAATCAGTTATGCTTCATAATTGTCTTCTATTTCAAATGGTTTTTTAGTCTCATTACCTTCAGGGAATTCAATTTCAATATGTCTGTGTTCTTCACAATTAAAGAAAAATAGCATACATGTGTTGATTATGTACTATTCTTCTTCTGAATATGTCTAACATGATGAACATATTTCCTCTTAATATGCACCTGCATCTTCTTTGATATTTTTTGACTCTGTTATGGGTGAAGAATGGATATTATGTAGCTTGTCCCAAATTTCTTTAGTTGATGAACATTTACCAACATTTTCTCTTACTAGATCAAGTAATCCTTCCCTGATGAAATCCATTGCTATTTTTTTTATTTTTCTTCAATTCCTTCTTGGTTGCAGTATTTGCTTTATTTGTAGCATTGTATCCTATCAAAACTTAATACCAAATATCATATACATGTGCCTCTAAAAATGTTTTCGTTCTTTTGCTCCACATCTCATACTTCAGACCATTTTAACCATCGAATTGTGATATTCCATTTCTATACAAATTGTTGCTCTCCATGATCTTCCTTCCAGTGGTTAAAATTTTTTCTTGAAGGACCTGCTCTGATACCAATTGTTGGATTACCGAGAAGGTGGGTAAATCAGTAATGATAAATTTATACACTTTTAATCACAATTTATATTCCTTTAACCTCACAACCATAACCAATACCAATATCTCTATGCCACATCAACCATAAACTATGTGTCAATATCACTACAAATATATCCAACAAGATTACCAACAAGTGCCTCTAACAATGTACCAAGCATGTACAAATCATGTATCAATAACAAGCCAAGTTATACCTCATCAATATGTACCAACATCACCATACCATACACCTCATGTATATGCAAACTCATAAACTAAGTATCTCATCCATGAAATCAAAATATACCTCAACCATATACCAAAACATACATCAATACAACCAACAAGAGTCCTCTAGCAATACATCACAAATCCATAAGCCAAATACCATAAACCCTTACATAAAACCATGTGCCAAACCTCATTGTTATGTAGACTCAAGCATGTACCATGTCATGACCGAATGTCACCATCAAAACATGAATATAAACATACATCTAACCCTGTAATAGATTTTTTGTATGTCATCATAGACATGCAGACCTTCCTTAACTTCAACAACAAGAGACTAGCATTTTCATCAAACTTTACTTTAGTCTCACGTGACTAATTTTGGATTAGTCAACAACCCTAACTTGAAACAAGAATAAATCTATATTTGTAATGCATTAAGGTCTGAAAATGATATACAATATTTTCCAGTGTCTTCTCTACAAATCCTCTAGGTTTCACTACTTGAAACCTCCCAAAAAAATAGTTATAGCAAAAATGGTGGACCTTGTTGAATTTTGGATTATTCTAGATAGTGAACTTGTAGAGAATTCTACACACGAAACATTTTATGGATGGATCTGAAAATGGTAAAAAAACATACTATAGACTGTAATATAACCAATTCATTTGGTATCATTGAATTTGGATCTATTATGAAGAAGTTATGATGTTTTTTCCCAGAACACCTGTTTTAGACTAGTTTCGGGACTAGCCACAAACCCTATCTTCCACAGAGTGTAAATCTCAAACTACAATGACCCACAAGATGAAATGGTTATCACAATTAGATGAATATTTTTTCTCAACAAACTCCATATTTCACTATCTGAATCATTATATAAAAAAAAATTATTGCGAAAACAATGAGAAGACCTGTAAATAACATACCTTAGAAAGCATCATCAAAAAACTTTATCCTCCCTTGAATTTTGGCCCTCTTTAATTCACCTTCCCTCTGAAATTCACCTTAGATATCCTTTGGCTACCTCAATCACTTATAGATATTCAATATTCTCAATAGGTGCTAATGGGAGACCCTTTCTCTCTTATTTATACTCTACAAGTAGCTTCCTCTAGAAGTATCCACTTAGCCACTTTGTCCACTTAGCCACTTTGTCAAATTTATTATTTAATTAATTTCTCCTTGTAACCACATTGACTAGGAATCTTCTTGAATACTTTCTAGAATAATTGACTTCTTTTTAACCTTCTAGGGGTTTCTAGAATACTCTTAGGGGTCCTCCAACATCACAAGGCCATATCTCACTAACCGTCAGGAACCACATGGTGTTCCACATATCAACGGAAATGGAATGATGTGTACTATCCATCTAGAATATGATTACCTTCATATTCGTTGATATTCATTCCTTTATACCAAAAACAAACTTGGGTCCCTTACCCATACCTTTGCGTTATCGGGATTCGCTACCGTACTTCTCCAAGGGTTGACATCAATCTCTAAGGTTGACATGAATCTACAATATCACTCTCCAAGGGTTGATATCAATGAAAACCAACAATCTAAACCAACTTTCCATCAATATAAGCCAATTTTATGACAACATGTCGAACCCTGTTACCTCTACAAAGATTGGATACGACTAGTCCAATATACAAAAAGTATGTGAAGATATGGTGTGGTTGGAAATTATATACAGCTAAAAGACAAGGATCAAAATAAAGGAGAAATTATGTATATTGATGGAAGAAAAAAAGCAGTGGGAAATATTGTTGGGTTTATAAACAGTACATGACCAACGACCACAAATAAGAAACCCAATTGCATATTTGAGGGGTGTGAAGGAAATCATGTATTTGTATGTGCAATAAAATCAATAGTTGCAGGGGAAGAGTTTTTGATTGATTACAATTTGAATCGAATAGATATATACGTTGCTATTGTGGGGGAGGTACGTATACGATTTTACCCAACCTGTAAGCAATGACTCTTATATTTTATGATTTTCATTATGTTCTTTAGTCACTCTTTACTTTGATGATTTCAGCATGCCATTTTTTTGTCCAATGTGCAATCATGAACTAACTTCATTTCTCATACATTTTAATTTACTATATTTTTTCTAATTCTAATATACGCTCGTCCCAGGGTGACAGGGGGAATTCAACAGCCTCATAGCAGTCCATAGATCCTCCTGAGGACATTCTTACTAAGGAATATTTTTTTTCCTCCACAAACCCAAAGAAAATAATAAGGAAGATTATGATAAAATCAAACAAGGAACTCCATTATTTGATTCAGTTTTGGCTACAGAAAAATGAGATAAAAAAATAATTAATTCCTTGATGGACAGAATTGAACACTATGGGGTAAGAAAAATCTTTAATTATCCCATTTTTTTTATTTTATATTTCAATTTATATACTCGTACAACTAGTCCTTCATTAAAAACTATGTATTTTTACAAGATTTTTTGCATATTTTTTATTCCCAATATGTGCCTACAAAGGTCAGTGTTGGTTCCAACACCAATGTTACACTATCACAACATCATACGGGCACACCCCCCAGTTTCAGTGTCGATTTCAATACTACACCAGTCTCTCAGACCAGTACACCCCCCAGGTTCTATGTCGGTACTACAGTACCCAACCCTGACCAACACATGCGACAATCTATGTGGGATGATCTAGACACGGAACATGGTTGTAATGGACCCCAAATTTACCAAATTAAAAACAAAACAAAAAAACAAAAAAAAAAAATAGGGTCATTAGAGTTGTTCATTCGCTTTCAATACCTTTCAAGCATTCCTTTACTATAACTATAGAGTAATTCTATTACTTCTTTATCTTATGTAATTTACACTTACCATTTCCTTGATACAGGTGCAAGTTATATATACAAGACTATCTCAAGTCTATTCTCAAAAGAGAGTGAAAGAGTAGCTTAATAACTAAACAAATATATTCACCTTAGAAATTCCATTCTACTCGTGCAAAACCATAGGGCATATTATGGAATTACATATATACATATAACAACCCCTAGGATGAATGTATTGATTAATCCATAGGTCGTATGTGAATAGTCTCTATTAAACCTAGATATTACTAACATGACACCAGTACATATAAGTGTTAATACTCAAAACGGTTGTGACTAAATAGTTGGTGCAAGATGTTCGTTTCTTGTCGTTTTCTACTCCCATTTAAATTAATCCTAGCATGAGGACTAACGAATCCGAAGTAAGAGTAAAAACCTAACTATATGGGAAGAAAAAGACTAGAACTGTAAGCCTAAACTAATTTTCATCGCATTCACCATAATTATTGATAAGAGATCTGCAGAAGTGCGACTATCATGACTTAAATAAACCCTGCCTGCGACATTTATGGTGTCCTGTAGCGTACTCCTTTGGGCCATCGCTTGACCATCGTTCCCATTGTGTCTCTGCCACATCACTCTATTCACATGGCCTAGGTACAATTCGTCACTATCACCATCAACCTACTCGGCGGAGGGTTTTCTAAGGCTATTGTTTCAATCTTCTCCCTTGGCTCTGTGTATTGGAAAAAACGTTGCAACGTTAACCCTTAAGACATTAAACTCGATAGCATTCCCTGACTCATGGAGTTGGGCTTGTTTTGGGCGGAAAGGAGACTAGGAGGCACTCACTAGTCGGATACCACCCTATGCAAGGTAAGTAACTTCTTGGATTGTTTTATCCAAACCCTCTGTAAATTCTAAAAGGTCACCATGTGCACCAGTCACCTTCTAACTCTTATTAGTTCTATTGGTCTTGTTTTCCATGGGTTGAGATAGCATTTTAATGGTTTGTAGTATACTCGGCAATGTTTAGGGTTTTAACATGGCTCTACTTAAATCTTAGTATCAGCTTTCTAAAACCCTTATACCCTGTGATAGACATTTTATTTATGAGTAAACCCGTAGGAAGTCCCGGAATGAAAGAATGCCAAAGGGGGCGAAAGTTTCCACACTGTCCAGGAGTTAGTTCAGTCATATATATAATGTCGTGTTTACAGTCTCTTTGGTTTTTTCATTCTGTATTATTAGTGTTTACTCAACTCGATAAAGATACGAATTCTTGGCCTAAGTATTTCATGTTTCACATCTTTGGAATAATTTTTTGTCTGTCTCGTGATTTGGCTATGTGCATGGTGGTTTTCTTGAGTTTTTAAATTAACAATTATAAAGATATTTACAGTTTTGTATCTAGATTTACATTCGGAATTTCCAATCTCCAATGTTGAGAGTATACATACTGGTTCTTGCCAAGATTTAATTCGGGTTAAAGGATATATATATATATATCGTAGAGAGTTGTCCACTGGTATACAAAGAGGTCTCTTTGCCTGAATATATGCCTTTAGTATCTTCCTGTAACTCCCCATTTGTGTTCCAAATAACTATACGGTGAAGGGTTAAAATTGTGAGATAATTCTCTGAAATACACTAATTTATGTCAAGGTTATACCCTAGTAAGTTTATACAATATTCGCCTCAAGTTTTGTGCATTTGAAAGACTGTGTGCAACTTAACTGAGTTTTTAAACAGAAAATCGTAAGTTTAAGAATTATGACTCCGATGTCCCGTAACCCTGTCTGCAAATTTTGGGGTTGAAAAAATAATGCCTATGTGGAATCTGATTTACCCTGTGCAACTTTATTCTTCTAAAGTTCTGAGTTTAACTTTTCAATTCTCACTTTGTTAGCATAAAGAAAATGAATTATAAATATCCAGTACTATGTTCTTGATTGCATTTCTTTGTCTTAAGTATGTGGTTTTTTTAGTTAAACAAGAGGATGGTATCTTGAAAACCCTATCTGTGATTCGAATCAGGCAAATCTATGGAACTTGTTTTATACTGTGCACTCTTTATAGTTCTGGTTATGCAATATATGTATTACATGTTTACAATGTTCTATATACTTGAAAATATTTTGAGCATTTGATTTAATGTATTCGGTTACAAGACTAATGATGGGACCCTTGTTTCTATGGCAAGGGTTCCCATCAGCCATTTCAAAATCCACTTCTCCCCTCCAGGTTATGGACAATTCACTCAACGTCGATGATGGAGCAAGGAACCCCACGTCATATTCAAGCTAAGTGATTGTTCACGTGTTACAAACTGAAATGTTTTAAATTCATTTTTGAACATTACTCTATCCTTGATATTTAATTTTTTCATTGATTTGTTTTCATAGCTCTGTTATTGATGTTCTTGGTCTTCTCTTGCAGGACTTGATCACTCGGAGGCTTGGGGATTTACAAGGGCACCCCACTCGAAAGGTATTCGATTTCCAACTTACTGTGTTGAAAGAAGAATAACCATCCAGGTTTTATTAAAGTGATACATGTTTCACCCCAGGATGTTATTGTCGTATTAGTTTCACATCATGTTCCTAAGGAAAACTGGTTATTGTTATCTTCAAACCATAAAGGGAAAGACAGAGGGGAAACCCTATATTAAATATGAATTTCACCATTTAATATTTATGTTCACATATATTGTGTAGAGTTTTAAAGACTCGTCTTGTTCCAGCTCTATAATAGATATCATGTTTTATGTATTTATGTTGTTGGACATTTACTAGAATGAAAGGTACTAAAATATTCTTCTACACTTAATTCAGTCGGATTTAATGGAGAAAATAATTGTCTTAGTCAAAAAATATTTTTTGTGTATTAGATGGTCATGTAGCTCTGAGAAATCTGTATGGGCAGCAACCTGTATACATACATATACATACATAGATATATAT
>ML776557.1:1283021-1297488 GCA_009831015.1 Picea engelmannii | reverse complement strand
TGTATGTATGTATGTATGTATGTATGTATGTATGTATGTATGTATGTATGTATGTATGTATGTATGTATGTATGTATGTATGTATGTATGTATGTATGTATGTATGTATGTATGTATGTATGTATGTATACAGGTTGCTGCCCATACAGATTTCTCAGAGCTACATGACCATCTAATACACAAAAAATATTTTTTGACTAAGACAATTATTTTCTCCATTAAATATATATATATTGGTAATCACTCAAAACTTCGTTGGGTAGTTGTACAATTTAAATAGTCCTTGAATAAATGTCTATATACCCATATATATCTACAGATATGGTATAGTTTACATTTATCAAGGTAATATTTTTGTGTTGTGTAGATGTACTCCAACCTATAAAAGTATACATAGATTTTCCTGTAGATTTGTACTTAATATTCTTCAACCTATAACAATTTGTAATAAGTCTTTAAGCATATTTATACTTGAATCTATATTCATATTGCGGTTCAGAGAGTACGGCACTTGAATAAGAAATTTTCATATAATCACCAACAGCTATCATACACAATAATTCTCTCAACTCTACTTACTGAATAAATTCAACTGTAAAAGCTTATTCTGCCATTCATTATATTCTACCAACGTAAGTAGATGAAATCTATAAGACATTTATCAATAAGACATTTATCTAAAATTTAGTCAAGGTATTCTACCAACTATTAATCAACAGAACATTCAACCAGGGAAGAGTAGATGAACATATCTGAACAAAGTGTTGAAACAACGAATGGAACATCCAAGTTCCACCCAACCATAGAATAGAACAACCAATCTACTTGCTATGTTCACCCCCTAGCCTAACCATGAATCCATGAGGGCTAACTCTAAACTCCTCCTTAGCTATCGTCCTCTTTCAGAATCATAAAAAGTTCTCCTTGCCTCACACTCAGAAACCGGTGCTCATAACAGCAAGTGATATTCCTCTCCTCCGCATACTAGGTAGTGCCTTGCCTCTTCCCATATGCTATATATGCAAAAGGATCGTGTGCCTAGGTATTTTCCCCTTGGGAATTTTTGCAGCTTTACAAATCCCTAATTTTCAGGGGTTGCCAATGGCCATCTTCCTGATTTTCCACTTGTAACATTCAACCTTGAGGTAGTTCAAACATGTTCCCCACTCATGGAGTCATGGTCGGTTGATTTCAACCTGGTTGTTCCATTTGTCTCTCGACAATAATTATAAAAAATATTTGTTTCTTACAAGTGTCATAGTCAAAGATTTGGTTGGGCAAATCAAATCTTTGCCCAACAGTCATAATAATAAATTACAATTAACTAAATTCTAAATTCGGAATTTCCATAGATGGAAATAATTTTCCAAATTCAAATTTACCAAAAATGAAAATAAATTCCTAAGTGTATTCAGACTTCAATAATAATTTATTTTGGGGCATATTACATCCTTTCCCCCTTCAGTACAACATTGTCCTTGGTGATTGTTCCTTTCTCGAAACAGGGTTGGATAAGATTTCTGCAAATCTTCCTCCAATTCCCAAGTGGCCTCCTCAGGAATAAAGTACTTCCATTGCACTTTTACCTGGGTGATGGCTCTATTCCGTAGTGTTATTTTTCTCTTGTCCAGAATGCACAGGGGTTCCGCTTGGAACTCACCTTCTGGTTCCACATGCACCATGTTCCAATTGATCATGTGAGTAGGATCATGAACATAATTTTTTAACAAAGAAACATGAAATACATTATGAATTTTCATATTTGCGGGAAGTGCAAGTTGGTATGCCACGGGTCCAATTCGAGCTAAGATCTCGAAAAGGCCACAAAACCTAGGTGCCAACTTGGAATAGTTTCCTATCTTTAATGAACTTCTTCTTGCTTTGACTTTTAAATACACTTGGTCTCCAACTTGAAATTACTGGTGTCTTATTTTCATGTCCGCGTAAATTTCATGTCTATCATGTGCCTCCTTTAAATTATGTTGTACTTTTCTTACTATATTCTCCATTTCCTGGAGCATTTCTGGTCCCACCATGAGTATTTCAACTGGTTTATCCTAGCTAATCGAATTTGTACACTTGTTGCCATACAGTACTTTGAAGGGGCTCATCTTAGTCGATGTCTGGTAACTATTATTGTATGAAAATTCCACCAAATGCAGGTAGTCTTCCCACTTAATTGGCTTCATCCGTACGTACATTCATAGCATATCTTCCACAATTTGGTTTGTTCACTCAGTATGCCCATCTATTTGTGGATGGTAGCTTGTGTTAAAATTCAAGTTAGTATTCAACCCTGCAAACAATTCTTTCCAAAACATAAATGTAAATTTAACGTCTCTATCCGAAATCACTAGTTTAGGAATACCATGCAGTCTAAAAATTTCCTTCATGAATATTTCAGCGATGTTAACAACTTTATAAGTAGATTTTACATGAATAAAATGTGCAGACTTGATAAGCTTATCAATTACTACCATAATTGAATCATTCTGTTTTAGAGTTCTAGGCAAACCTGTGATAAAATCCAGTGATATGGTCTCCCATTTCCATTATGGCACAGGTAGAAGTTGCAATAGGCCGGTTGGGTGTTGGTGTTCAGCCTTCACCTACTGATAATCTTGGCACTTAGACAAGTATTATGTTGTCTCACCTTTTATATTAGGCTAATAAAATAACTTCCTTAGTGTTGTTACCATTTTCTGGTATCTCAGATAACTAGAATATGGTTTCTTGTGTACTTCATCCAGAACTGTTAACTTTAATTCAGTAGAATCTGGTATGTATAATCTGTTTTTGAATCTTAGTAGACCATTTATGTCCAAACTCAAATCTGTCTTGTCCAAATTTTCTGCATTATTTTGTAAATTTGTCATTGTTTTAATGTATTTTTCATCATTATTACTTGCAGCCTTTATCCTTTGCTCAATGTCGCTTTCTTCCCTGCTAATGGTTATCTCAAACAACCCATGAATTCTTCTACTTAAAGCATATACCACTTTGTTTTCCTTACCCTTGATGTGTCTTACCTTGAAATCAAATTCTCTCAAGAAGGCCAGCCATCTTTCTTGTCTTGCGTTAAGGTCTGGTTGACTAAACAAGAATTTCACGTCGTTGTTATCAATTAGCAACAGAAATTTTTTGCCCATTATATAGTGTCACCACATTTTTAATGCATGGATGACAGCTACTAACTCCAAGTCGTGAGTGACGTAGTTTCATTTGTGCTCTTTTAGTTTTCGGGACTCATAACAAATAGCGTGCCCTTATTGAGTTAGGACACCTCCCAAACATTTTTTGCTCGCATCCACGCAAACTGTGAAGTCTTTATTCGGGTCTGCTACCCTTAAAATTGGTGTGGTTGTTAAAAATTCTTTTAACTTATTTAAACTATCCTGACACTTCTATGACCAATCAAACTTGGTTCCCTTCTTCTGTAGGGATGTGATAGGGTATGCAATCTTAGAGAATCCCTCTATAAATCTATGGTAGTACCTGATGATTCCCATGAATGATTGGATGTTCGCTACGTTCTTAGGGATAGGCCATTCCATGATGCCTCTTATCTTCTTTGGTTCGAATGAAATACCCTCTTCAAATATTACATGTCCTAGGTATTGTATTTTCTTTTGATAAAAGTCACATTTGTCGAATTTAGCATACATTTTGTGGTTTCTTAAAGTTTGCAATACTATTTTTAGATGTTCCTCATGTTTTTCTTTTGTTTTTTAATACACTAGGATATCATCAATAAATACCAAAATCAACTTATCCAAATATTGATTGAAAATGTTGTTCATTAAACACATAAATGTTGTTGGTGCGTTAGTGAGACCAAACGGTATAACAACAAATTCATAATGTCCATATCTCGTCTTGAATGTTGTTTTACTTATGTCTTCCTCCTTTATTATAACCTGGTGATAACCAGATCTTAAATCCAACTTAGAAAAAATATTTGCCCCGCCTACTGATCAAATAGATCATTGATTCTAGGTAGGGGGTATTTATTCTTAACAATCATTTTGTTTAACTATTTGTAGTCAATGCATAATCTTAGAGTTATGTATTTCTTTTTAACAAAAAGGACTAGTGCTCCCCATGGCGAGACACTTGGCCTGATGTATTCCATGTCCAACAGTTCTTTTAGTTGATTCTTTAACTATGTTAATTCGGGTAAACTCATTCGGTAGGGCGCCTTAGATATAGGGGTTGAACCAGGCAGCAGATCGATAGCGAAGTCTATCTCTCTTCTTGGGGGAAGTTCAGGTATTTTGTCAACAAGCACATCTCTAAAATCATGTAAGATGAGAAAATCTTCTAGACTAGGTTTATTTTCTTTTTCCAACTGATTTGTCACTTGGATAGTATAAATCTGACAACCTTTTCTCATGCACTTCTTAAATTGCATTGTTGAAATCTGCCTAATTGAGACTAGTTTTTGTATGACTTGTATTGTCCTAACGGTGTTGTTTTCATCTTTGTAAGTGAGTAATTTTTCATAACAATCCAAACTACTTTATGCCTCTCTAACCAGTCCATTGCAATAATTATATCATAAGACCCTAATGGTAGAATATTCAGATTTATCTTTGTGTTTTGACCACCTAAACTGAACTCACAGTCAGAAATGAAATCAGTTAATTTTCTTTTTGTTCCTGTTGCTAGTTGTACTAGCCAAGATTTTGCATGTCTTATTGTCTTAAGTTTATTTGAATCCACTACACCAGGAGCAACATAACTCAAAGTAGCTCCTAAATCAATTAAAACAAAAACACGATTATTGTTAACTTTACCTTCAACTTCCACTACATTGGACTGGTGGTCAGCTTGTTGGCCATCCATAGTTGCATTAATCATGTGTACACTTAAGCCCACGTCTCCCACTGTAGAGGCCTCTTGCAGGTTTTGAACTATGGTCCTTGTTGTAGAAGTTAGACGTGGACAGTTTCTCCTTAAATCAGGTTCTCCACATTCCTAGCATTTTAACGGTTCTCTGGGGCTATCCCCAAACTTCTTGGTTCCCAGATTAACTGGTTTACCTCCTCCTTGGGTGTTCTGGTTATTGGAGTGAAACTCTTTCCTTGGAAATCCCTTTTTCTCATTCTGGAAAGGGGCTGGTTCATATCCCTTCTTCCGTTGGTTCATTATGTCTTGTTTCTTGTCTTTCTAAGCCTTGGGAAATTCGGGCCGTTGTTTGTATTGGTCATAACACATTCAGTCCTTCCCAAAAACTTCACTTAAGGTCTTGGGGTTGTCGAATTTGATCTTGTCTTTATAGTACTATGGTAAGCAGCTTAGGAACCACTGGATTTTTACCTTGTCTTCCCGGATATAAGGCACAAACCTCAATCATTCCAGGAATTTGTTTATCAGGTCATCCATGATCATTTGACCGAGTCATAGCTCATAAAACTCTTTGGTCTTTCTTTGGTAGTAACTTTCATAAAAATACTGTTTCCTAAAGTATTTCTTGAAATCCAACCACTTCATCTATTTTTCCTTTAGACCCTTGGCCAACTTCAGGTCCTGCCACCATATACGTGCTTTTCCTTTCAAGTTATAGATGGCCATTCTGACCTTCATGTTGATGGAATAATTGTAGATCTGGAAACACTTTTTTATGTCAAGTAACCATGCTTCAGCCTCCTCCCCTGTCCTGGATTCCCTGTCAAAGGTGGATGGTTTGATTTTCTTAAACTCTCCCTCTAGATGGTCCACATGTTTCCTCTTTCTTCATGTGGTTTTTTTATCTTTTGTTGATGGTGTACCTTCGGAAGAGTTGTCCCCTTTTTCCATTTCAGGACCAAAATTCTTGGAGGCCCTTTTACTGATCTCTTCTTCCTGGTTATTTTCTTTTGGGATCTTCTTTGTTACTATGCTTCGCAGCAGTACTTCATTTATTTCATGTTGTTCTTGTTATGCCTTTTTCAGTTTCTCATTATTTTCCTTGAAAACTTGTAGTTCCACAGTAAGATTTCTCATGGTTTCCAGAACCTAGGTAGTTGAACTTCCTTCACTGTTCTTCCTAGGTTCTTCACGAGGTCCTTGCTCATGATTATCCTTGAGTCTAATCTCTTCTTCATTCTGTGTTTCCATTATCACAATAGAAATAAAAAAAAATTGTTTGTAACAGTAAATGTTTTGTTAGTTTTTCATTAAACAGAAAGCATGTGCTAAGCAAACATTTTTGGCCATGTTTAAGTTCCAAGTGTTGTAACCTTTGCTCTGATACCATATGTAATGGACCCCAAATTTACCAAATTAAAAAAAAAATTTAATTAGGGTCATTAGAGTTGTTCATTCGCTTTCAATACCTTTCAAGCATTCCTTTACTATAATTATAGAGTAATTATATTACTTCTTTATCTTCCGTAATTTACACTTACCATTTCCTTGATACAGGTGCAAGTTATATATACAAGACTATCTCAAGCCTATTCTCAAAAGAGGGTGAAAGAGTAGCTTAGTAACTAAACAAATATATTCACCTTAGAAATTCCATTATACTCACGCAAAACCATAGGGCATACTATGGAATTACATATATATATATATATATAATGACCCCTATGATGCATGTATTGATTAATCCATGGGTCATATGTGAATAGTCTCTATTAAATGTAGTTATTACTAACACGACACCAGTACGTATAAGTGTTAATAATCATAATGGTTGTGACTAAACAGTTGGCGCAAGCTGTTCATTTCTTGTCATTTTCCACTCCCATTTAAATTAATCATAGCACAAGGACTAACAAATCCGAATTAAGAGTAAAACCCTAACTAGACAGGAAGAAAAAGACTAGAACTGTAAGCCTAAACTGACTTTCATCACATTCACCATGATTATTGATAAGAGATATGCATAAGTGTCACATTCATGACTTAAATAAACCATGCCTACGACATTTATGGTGTCCTGTAGCGTACTCCTTTGGGTCATTGCTCAACCACCATGCCCATTGTGTCTATGCCACCTCACTCTATTCACATGGCCTAGGTACAGTTCGTCACTATCACCATTAACCTACTCAGTGGAGGGTATTCTAAGGCTATTGTTTCAATCTTCTCCCTTGGCTCTATGTATTGGAAAAAATGTTGCAACGCTAACCCTGAAGACGTTAAACTCGGTAGCATGCCCCGACTCATGTACTTGGGCTCATTCTGGGCAGAATGGAGACTAGGAGGCACTCACCAGTCGGATACCACCCTATGCGAGGTAAGTAATTTCCCGTATTGTTTTATCTGAACCCTGTTTAATTCTAAAAGGTCACCATGCGCACCAGTCACCTTCTAACTCCTATTAGTTCTATTGGTCCTGCTTTCTGTGGGCCGAGATAGCATTTTAATGGTTGGTAGTATACTCAGCAATGTTTAGGGTTTTATCATGGCTCTAATTAAATCTTAGTATCAGCTTTCTAAAACCCTTATACCCTATGATGGACATTTTCTTTATGAGTAAACCCGTAGGAAGTCCCGAACTGAAAGAATCCCAAAGGGGGTGAAAGTTTCCACACCGTGCAGGAGCTGGCTCGATCATATATATAATGTCGTGTTTACAATATCTTTGGTTTTTTCATTCTGTATTATTAGTGTTTACTCAACTCGATAGAGATACAAATTCTTGGTCTGAGTTTTTCAGAGGTTTCATAGCTTTGGCATAATTCTTTGTTTGTCTCGTGATTTGGCTGTGTGCATTGTGGTTTTCTTGAGTTTTTAAATTAATAGTTATGAAAATATTTACAGTTTTGTATCTCTATTTACATTCGGAATTTTCAATCTCCAATGCCGAGAGTATACATCTTGCCCAAATTTAATTCGGGTTAAAGGAGCACCATATATATATATATATATATATATATATTTGTAGAGAGTTGTCCACTGGTATATGGAAAGGTCTCTTTGCCTGAATATCCGCCTTTAGTAACTGTCTGTAACTCCCCATTTGTGTTCCAAATAACTATACGCTGAAGGGTTAAAATCATGATATAATTCTCTTAAATACACTAAGTTTTGTCAGGGTTATACCCCGGTAAGTTTATACAATATCCGCCTCAAGTTTTGTGCGTTTGAAAGATTGTGTGCAACTTGACTAAGTTTTTAAACAGAAAATCATAAGTTTAAGAATTACGACTCTGGTGTCCCGTAACCCTGTCTGCAAATTTTGGGGTTGAAAAAATAATGCCTCTGTGGAATCTACTTTACCCTGTGCAACTTTATTCTTCTGAAGTTCTGAGGTCAAATTATCAATTCATACTTTGTTAGCGTAAAGCAAACGAATTCTGAATATCCAGTACTTTGTTCTTGATTGTGTTTATTTGTCATAAGTCTATGGTTTTGTTAGCTAAACAAGAGGACAGTACCTCAAAAACCCTATCTGTGATTCGAATCGATAAAATGTGTGGAACGTGTTTTATACTGTGCACTCTTTATAGTTCTAGTTATGCAATATATGTATTACATGTTTAAAATGTTCTATATACTTGAAAATATTTTGAGCATTTGATTTAATGTATTCGGTTACAAGACTAATGATGGAACCCTTGTTTTTGTGGCAAGGGTACCCATCAGCCATTTCAAAATCCACTTCTCCTCTCTGAGTTATGGACAATTCGCTTAGCGTCGATGATAGAGCAAGGAACCCCACGTCATCTTCAAGCTAAGTGATTGTTCACGTGTTACAAACTGAAATGTTTTAAATTCATTTTTGAACATTAATCTATCCTCGATATTTAATTTTTCCGTTGATTTGTTTTCATAACTTTGTTACTATTGTTCTTGGTCTTCTCTTGCAGGACTTGATCACTCAGCTTGGGTATTTACAAGGGCACCCCACTCGAAAGGTATTTGAATTCCAACTTACCGCATTGAAAGAAGAATAACCATCCAGGATTTAATAAAGTGATACAGGTTTCACCCTAGGATGTTATTATCGTATTAGTTTCACATCAGGTTCCTAAGGAAAAAGGGTTACTCTTATCTTCAAACCATAAAGGGAAAGACAGAGGGGAAACCCTATATTAAATATGAATTTCACCATTTAATATGTATGTTCGCATATATTGTGTAGAGTTTTAAAGACTCGTCTTGTTCTGGCTCTGTAATAGATAACATGTTTTATGTATTTCTGTTGTTGGACATTTAATAGAATGAAAGGTATTGAAATCTTTTGCTACACTTAATTCAGTCGGATTTAATGGAGAAAATACTTGTATTAGTCAATAAATATTTTATGTGTATTAGATGGTCATGTAGCTCTGAGAAATCTATATGGGTGGCAACCTCTATATATATATCACTCAAAACTTTGTTGGGTAGTTGTACAATTTAAATAGTCCTTGAATAAATATCTATATACCCATATATATCTACAGATATGGTATAGTTTACATTTATCAAGTTAATATTTATGTCCTATGTAGATGTATTGAAACCTATAAAAGTATACATAGATTTTCTTGTAGATCTATACTTAATATTCTTCAACCTGTAACAATCTGTAATAAGTCTTTAAGCATATTTATACTTGATTCTATATTCATATTGTAGTTCAGAGAGTACGGCACTTGAATAAGAAATTTTCATATAATCACCAACAGCTATCATACACAGTAATTCTCTCAACTCTACTTACTGAATAAATTCAACTATAAAAGCTTATTCTACCATTCATTATATTCTTCCAACGTAAGTAGATGAAATCTATCAGCCATTTATCAATAAGACATTTATCCAGAATTTAGTCAAGGTATTCTACCAACTATTAATCAACAGAACATTCAACCAAGGAAGAGTAGATAAACATATCTGAACAAAGTGTTGAAACAATGAATGGAACAGCCAAGTTCCACCCAACCATAGAACAAAACAGCCAATCTACTTGCTATGTTCACCCCCTAGCCTGACTATGAATCCATGAGGGTGAACTCCAAACTACTCCTTAGCTATCGTCCTCTTTCAAAATCAGAAAAATTTCTCCTTGCCTCACACTCAAAAACTAGTTCTCATAACAACAAGTGATATGCCTCTCCTCTGCATACTAGGCAGTGTCATGCCTCCTACCATATGCTATATATGCAAAAGCATCTTGTGACTAGGTCTTTTCCCCTTGGGAATTTTCGCAGTTTTACAAATCCCTGATTTTCAAGGGCTGTCGATGGCCAAATTCCTGATTTGCCACTTGTAACATTTAGCCCTGCGGTAGTTCAAAAATGTTCCCCACTCATGGAGTCATGGTCAGTTGATTTCAACCTGGCTGTTCCATTTGTCTCTCAACAATAATTATAAAAAATATTCATTTCTTACAAGTGTCATAGTCAAAGATTTGGTTGGGCAAATCAAATCTTTGCCCAAAAGTCATAATAATAAATTAAAATTAACTAAATTCCAAATTCGGAATTTCCATAAATGGCAATAATTTTCCAAATTCGAATTTACCAAAAATAGAGATAAATTCCTCAGTGTATTCAGACTTCAATAATAATTTATTTTTGGGGATATTACAATGGCATTGCACATTTTGAGGCATGATTTCCTGGATCTTCACGTGTCACTAGCATGGGAACACTGTCGGTTACATTTTTTGTAGACAATGAGCTCATTCCTATGAAAATAGAGAAGGTTATAGGTATTTAAGATGTTCTTTAATTGTTATGTACATTAATCTATTTGAAATAAACATATAATGGGCAATATTTATTTTAAACTAATGATAATATTGTTTTGGAGGAAACAATACATTTTGTAGACACATGGATGACATGTTCTTAGATATCTTTGGGCCCACCATACACACAAGGTGGAATTCCCAAAGTTTGAACTTATAAGTTGGTTGGCATGTTGGTTGGCATGTTCAGTGAGGGTACCTTCAATAAATCTACAGTCTCCTCAAAAGAAAGAGCACATTTAAAATATCTGGGGGACCAATATAGGGTTCATCTGCAAAAGAACCCTAGGTATGAGCATCTTTCAATGATTCCTGAGACGGAGTGGAAGGCCCTACATGACAATTAAAAAGAGAAGTTGCTCAGAAAAGAAGGAAAGACACCACCCGGATCAGGAAGGTACTAATAATGTAATTATGATTCTTTATTGTCATTGCAACATCTAATTATGTATTTGGAAATTTTCAATGCAATCTCCCAGACACATCCAAAGTCACCAAGGCAAGGATAGAAAATAATGGGTAGCATAGAATTGTCCCAGGTGATTACTCAAAATTGGTCGTACGAATTGTAAGTATAAAAAAAATCAATTGGATCCAAATAGTATATCATTGACAATTTTAATTGCAGGACATGGAGTAAAAAGATGTGCAATTCATGTTCTTATGCAACATTGCAGGGCACGGAGTACAAAGAAGTTTGAACACAGGAACACCTCAATATTTTTTTCAAGCACATATTTAAATCCATGGTTGAATGCAGAAAAATCTTGGGGGAAGCACAATCTTCAAACACTCAAACCGACACCTGGGTAAATAAAATCAACGAAGATTATTTATAGTTTATTACTTCTACAATCTATTGATTATTTTTTTGGCCATAAAGTATTGTGTTTGTATGTTTTAAGCAGGAAACCAACATAGAAACAAGTGTCCCCACTAGAGGAACACAATCTACTGATGGTGGAGTGCAACCCAATGAAAGTCGTGTGTAGTTTGGTATTAGAGGTACTCATGTGCTATAAAAAAATGTAGTATGGATTACACTTAAAATTATTTAATTATAAATGGTGTATTGATTATAACCTTTCTTGTTTCAAATCCAAAGCATATAGAGGATGAGGCTAGATAAGAAGACGAACATATGGCCACATCCCAAACTATTATTCTTGCCTCCACTACTCAAGCAGGTAAATATAACTCTAATGCACTTTTTATTAATGAAATACTTGTAATAATAATAACTTTGGATACCAATTTAATGTTTCTTTCTTATTTCAGCTGATGATATGCACCCCTCCTTGTAGCAGCCTCGATGTTGTGAGTACATGACCATGTCGTTAAGAAGGAATGCATAGGTTAAAACAATTGAAGGGGAAGAAGGATCTGACGAAATCCTTTCTCAATTCATGTCAAAAAAAAGGAAACCAAAAAAGAATTGATTGTACTAGTTATATAATACAAAGCATCATGTACCATTTTATGAAAACATATTTTTGATAATAAATATTATTGAGATGAAGCATTTTGTGTCTATGAATAATGAATGAATGAATGAATGGTATATGTTAATGAATCATTTTTATATGTTTATTTATGCACATATGTTAATGAATGACTACTTTATGTTTCGTGTAGATAGATTGGGTACTGGGGAAGTGAGAGTGATGTGAGTGGAGGGGGGAGAGCTTCCACCTTCACGTGGTTGGCTCTATTCAATAGAGAATAAATTAGGATTTGGACAACCTTGGAGCAATCCTCCCTAAATCCAACATAGCAACAACGAAGTCAATGTTGACTTTGTTGTTGCTCCGTCAAAACGAGGGAGGTTTGCTCCAAGATTAAACTGCTCCAATAAATTATTATTGAAACCAAGAGGAGCGCATCCAGGTATTCATGCACTCAAGTATTTTTAATTATTATTAACTCATAAAAAAAATTATTAATTTATTTTATTATTTTGTTGATTCTTTGTGTGATGGTTAAATTTCTAAAACATCTACTAGAGGAGATCTATTGGAGCAACATTAAATGAATATCATATAACCATCGAATATCCAGGTATTTGAGTTGTTATTCCATTTTGTATTTATTTGTATGATTCAGATGATGATGTGTATTGTGATTATGGTTCTTGTCACTCACATGCATTCTTTTTCTAGTACTCGCTTCCCATAAGGGAGAGAAAAAAATACTATTCAAATAAAAACAGACCAATAAAATCAATTCACCACTATTCAAACGGTTTATTTGGTAGTATGGGATTCATCTCATGATGATATGTGTTTTGTGGCTTGTTTCATACTTTTTGATATTATGCACTTCCCCTTACTTTTTTGAAATAGTCCTTAAACAATGTGGGCCTCTGAATTCCCACAAGTGAAATTTTCTAGGCTATCATATTTTCTAAAAACATTCCTCTTGTTGTGTCGTGGTGTGATTCATTTATTAGCTATTACACTTTTTTTGGTTGGACATGTCTCCTCATTATGTCATCCATACCAATTATATACAACTTCCCTCACAAAATCTCGAATCTCAATGCTTTCTATACTAGGCTTCTTCTTTGTGCCACACTTAATCCCTTTGGTGCTTTTTCATCTTTAAAAAAATAAAGTACATATTTCAAATATCCTATTGCCCCTTGTACTATAAATATGTTGGAATTAGGGAAGTATTCTTCTCCTTGTTCACCTTCCTCTCCATTTTTTATCTTTAATAAGTCATCCGGTCCCACCTAGTCTTTTCCCAATTTGACAAAATTCTCAAATTCATTTTCTTGGAATATGATCAACATCTAATTATTCTTCTAGATAAATTTGGTTTGTTAACAATGTACTTTAATGCTTAACAATCAATTAATGTAAAGGTAAAATTGTTTGGTAACACGTAATGTTGAAACTTTTGTAAATCGTAGATTATATCTAAACCTTCTCTTTTTGTGGTGTTGTAGTTTCTTTCAGTTACTAGCATAATAGATGGGATAATCCATCAATTTTCCCCCATTTATGTTATTTTTTCATTGAGGGACACTCTTGATGCATATATATGTACATGGAAAACTTTGTTCCAATCAGAGAATCTTAGGATTGGTGTATTTATAATCTTGTTCTTCAGTTCCTCAAATCCTTGCAAGAATTATTATGTCCATATGATAGGTGTTTCCTTTATGAGTAATTGTTCCATTAAGTGGACTATTTTGGCATACCCTTCTACAAACATTCTATAATATCCTATATGTCCCATAAAGGACTTGACCTTTAATATTTTTGTGAGTGGTTCCAATTCTTTCATCACTTTCACTTTATTGAGATCCACCAT
This sequence comes from Picea engelmannii, assembly GCA_009831015.1. NCBI lineage: Eukaryota > Viridiplantae > Streptophyta > Pinopsida > Pinales > Pinaceae > Picea > Picea engelmannii. Next base: position 1,283,498 of record ML776557.1, on the reverse strand, counting down.
AATTCCTTCTTTTGATACTGTGTGTTTGAGCAATTTACCAAAGGGTTGCAAGAACTAGCACTTCTCCATATTGAGAGAGGATTTTGTTTATCCATACATATGATTAACAAAGGATTTATTTCTCTGTACATATGATTAATGTTAGAAAAACAGGACCGCGGAGCAATAAAATAAAGCAAATGCAGAAACAAAACACAGAAGACAAACAATACAAGAGAGACACAGATTTACGTGGTTCACCCAGTGTGGGCTACGTTCACCAGAGAAATTGCCAGGTCCTTCCTTTATTATTATCCAGCAAATGAAGGGATACAACCTATAGCAAAACCTGTTATAACTTCCTCTTCTTTCTCTCACAGTCTCCTCTCTCAGAATACAATATTCACCACCATCCATAGCCACAATACATTTCCCTCATAAAAGAGGGTTGCCTTCTAGGGAAAAAAACCCTAACATAATCTCTACCATTAGATCTGC
>ML776557.1:1209642-1278262 GCA_009831015.1 Picea engelmannii | reverse complement strand
TTGTAACTTCCTCTTCTTTCTCTCACAGTCTCCTCTCTTAGAATACAATATTCACCACCATCCATAGCCGCAATACATTTCCCTCATAAAAGAGGGTTGCCTTATAGGGAAAAAAACCTTAACATAATCTCTACCGTTAGATCTGCGACCTTATAATGAACAGTCCAGATTTACAATGAAATTACAATATACTTTTACAAGGAAATTTTTGCTTCGGGGACCCGCTTGCCCCCAGACCCCCCAGCCAGAGGGATAGCCCCCCCGAACCCCACAAAGGGGGTACCCCCTCTGCACTCCCCCGCGTGGAAGAGTGTACATACTTCTGGGGTGTAAATACTTCATGGGGTATAAACACGGCTAAAAGCAAGGACCTCTGAATCAGGAATATAATCAGGCTCCACAACCAACAATTAAAATCATCCTCAAGTATGTCACACGGTTGTTCAAACAACCAAATAATTCCCAATGATCCAAGTATACCTGTAAAGATTTGTGAATTAAGTTTTTGAATATCTACACAATAATTTTAGAAAAACATGTTGGTGCATTTTCTAATCCAAATGGAATTATTTTATATGTAAAAATACCTATTATGTTGTAAATGTGGCCTAGGATTGATCTTTATTTCTTATGGACACCAAATTGTATCCCAAGTACACATCTAGGAATGAGTAAATTTCCTTCATTTTTATTACTTCTAGGACTTCTTGTGAAAAGAGTGTTGGAAAAGGATCATTAATTGTTACCATGTTTAGTCTTCTAAAATTAATGCATGTCCTTAATTTTCCATTTTTTTTATTGGCTACCATAATGGGTGACACTCATTCACTTTCCTCCACTTCATAGATGATGCATTCCTTAAGTAGTTTTTTCAATTCCTGTTGGATTTTTTCTATATATTTGGGGTTCATATTATAGGGTCATTCCCTAAATAGTTTCGTCTTAGGTTGTAGCTTGATCTTAAATTATCTAAACTTCTTGAATATCATTTTTACGACATGGTAGTTATGTGAAAATATACCTATGAACTCTTGAAATAATGCAATTTCCTTTGTTATTGTTTTATCATCCCAATAGCTTCTAATTTATAAACATTGAGGTTCTCCTCCTTCCCTTGATAAGTTTACATTTTTTTATGTATTATATGTTACCTATATATTTTTTGGTTCTGTTAGTGTTGTATTGATTTCTCTTAAATCAAATAGTTATTTTATATATTGCTCAGGGATTTGTTGTTCTCTCTCTTCTATTGATATTTTAAACACCAATTTACAATTTGTGGTGGATTGTGTTCTATTGTGCACTAGTGCATTTTTAAAAAAACTGCTTGTAGGGTCAAGTATTCATTAGTCATCCCTTAATCTAAGTCTTTCTAAAATTTCAACCACATCATATTCCAATTTTTTGTTTCCCTTATTTTGTCCTTATGATATTACCATTCTATGTAAATCCATTGATTAATCCTAGTATGATTTAGATGGACACTTCATTGAGGTTCCCACAACCTTGTACCTACTTTCATTTGATATGCATTAGCCTCTACAAGTGGTGTAACTTGACCACCCCATAATATACACAGTGCTTCTCACCTTTTAAAATCTAAAATCAACATATGAAAATTGATTTAACTTGATCCCATGTTATATCTAAGCATGATAAGAAGTTGGTAATACACCATTAGAAGGGTAGTGTCCCTAATGTGTTTGGAAATCATTGTATTTTATCTTCTTATGAAATTTTATCTTCTATTTGAACTTATTGTTGGATTACTGAGAGGAGGGGGGGTGAATTAGTAATAGATATTTTTAATCATTTTTAATCACAGTATATAAGTGTTGTTTATATTTATGATCAATATACCATTATCATTCAACAAGTGCAGAATAAATAAACCATGAACAATGAAAAATCTTACACATACACAATACACTAGTATTTTTACATGGAAACCCAATGCAGGAGAAAACCATAGAATGTTGTTTTCTTATATGTCTTTAAGAATTACATTCATTGGAAGCACCAACTTCCTTTGTTTTCTAGCTGCAACTGGAAGGAGGCTCCAACCCCCTATATTTTTAGTCTACAACCTGAGGGAATATCCAACTCCCTAATTCTCTGGCTACAACCAAAAGGAGGCTACAAACCCCTATGTTCCCCAGCTACAACCGGAAGGTGGATACAACCACTTATACTTGCCCCATACAACCACCCTAGAATATAAGTGTCAAATAACTAATGAAACCACTGCCACACTATCACTATGAGATATACCATTGTAAACCTATACCAATCCGCGCCAACAACCTGTAACCAACCTGTACCAATAAATTGTAGTCAACCTGTACCAATCACATGTGATCACCCTGTACCAATAACCTGTACCAAAATATACCAACAATCTCCTCAATCAATCAGATCTGATAACATAGATCTCATACCCAATATCACAAGAATATCACTCACACCATGTGCATCTATATCTCTCTAGTCATGTGTCATACATGCATATACAATCATAATCATGTGTAATAAACCCTCACATGGACTAGACACCAAAGCCTCACTGTTATGCAGCCTAAAAATATACCAACAAATTCGGAAACACGCCATAACCAAAATCCCTCAACCATGTACGACAAAAACCCTCAACTATGTACCAAGAAATATAAGATATGCCTCAACACTCAAACTAACAAGATTTACCAATGATAAATATCAAACATACCACACTATATTTATGTATATATGAGTCATACAACAAGTTCCATACAACCATCACCCTCTCTAGGGAAAATCCTCAATCTCCCATAACCATATCTCATGTAGACAACAATATCCAACTATACATAAGAATATGACATACCTTTTGAACTTGTAGATATATTTGTTGTACCTGATCATTGTAGACCTTCCTAGGAACTTGCTTTCATACTCTAAAGACCTATCATCCTCATCAAATCAAGTTTTCATGGATTTTTCCAACTGTACGCAGCGTCTTCTCCTTCATCTCATGTGTGTATGTTCCCTCTTCCACTGCAGCCCGCGTATGTACGTGACCTCTTCCATTGTAGCTCGTGTACACCTCAAAAACTAGGGTTTTTTCAGAAATTATGGAACTCTAAAACTTTCGCTATCAACCCTTCTTTGCTTCCTCAGACTTGTGTTACTTCAGATGTATCAATGATTACCTACAACAAAATTTTCACAAATAATTGATATTCAATATGCTCAATAGGTTCTAATAGGAGACCCTTGCTCTCTTATTTATACTCTCCAAGTGGCTTCCTCAAGGGGTTACCTTCTAAATAACTTTACCCTACTTCATTCTTTTAGGGCTAACCCACTTCTAACCACTTTGTCCACTTACAACCAATTTATCCACAAATAGTAAACTCTCCAGTTCTAGTTGCAACTAATTTATTTTTAATTATTTTCTTTTTGCGGCAACTTAACTTGTGATTAACTCCTAGTTACAAACACTTTGACTAGTAAACTTCTTCTAGGAGTTTCTAGAATAAATTGACTCATTTGACCTTCTAGGATCTTGTAGATAACTCATGAGGGTTCTCCAACTTCACAAGGCCATAACTCTCCAACCATGAGGAGTTATGTGGCATTCCACATATCGTCGGAAATGGCATGGCATGTAATATTCATCTAGAATATTCTTACCTGCAAATACATTGATCTGCATACATTTATACCTCAAGAAAACTTGAGTACCTTAACCATACTATTGGGGCTACCGTAATTTGGTACCAGACTTGCTTCAAGGGTTGACATCAATGACAACCAACCTAATTAATCAAAAATATCCCCCTTTGGCATTGATGGAAACACTTTGATGCAACACTAAATTCATATCACTCATTCTCTCTGTGTGATCATCGCTCCCATGAAAACATGCCTACGTTCTCTCTCTCCAAGAATCTAACTCTCTCTCTCCATGCATTTGATGAAACTATCCCCCTTTGACATCAATGGAAAATGTAGTGTCTCGTCAGGGTTACTCCCCCTAAATGAATTGTCCCTAGGGCTATTCCCCATGACTGAACTGTTTATTTATGTTGTTTCTTCATGTAAATCTAAGACATATAATAATTGCATTCAAAACTCATTGTGGGGTGGAAACTATGCCAAGTTTCTAGCAAAGATACTCAAAGGCTTCCCTTGGAAGCGGTTTTGTAAAGTTGTTTTGCAATCTTTTCTTTGGTCCCAACATACTCAACTCGAATGTTCTTCTTTGCAACCTGTTCCCGGAGAAAATGATAGTTGATTGGAATGTGTTATGCCTTGGATTGCATCACTGGATTCTTTGATATACCGATGACGCTTGTATTATCACAATATATCGGAATGCGATCATCATACTCAATCTGTCTATCTGTCAAAATTTATTTCATCCATACAACATGTGTACGACATGTTGTTTCTACAATAAACTATGCTTATGTTGTAGACAATGATATCGATGATTGTTTCTTACTTATCCAAGATATCAAACACTCACCCAAGTATAACTCTGCTCAACTTGTACTTCTTCGGTCATCAATGCAACCTACCCAATATGCATCTATGTAGGAAATAATTGATAGATCATTTCCTTTTGGATACCATAATCCAAAATATTTTGTACCCTTGAGATATATGAATATCCTCTTTACTGCTAGAACATGTGATTCCTTTAGTTCTTCTTGAAAATGTGTCACCTGTCCAACTATTCACATTACATATGGTCTGGATGTTGTCACATAAAGTAAGTTGTCAATCATTGACATGTATTTTCTCTAATTTGTAGACTTTGAATCATCATCTTTACTTATCTTACAACTGGTCTTCATAGGAGTATTGACTGGTTTGCAATCTTCTATTACGAACATCTTTAGCATTTCTTTGATATACTTGGTTTGAGAAATAAAAATGTCTTGGTTGCTTTGACATATCTAAAGACCCAAAAAGAAGGATAATTCTCCAAGTAGTGACATTTCAAATTCATTATGCATATCCTTTGCAAATTGTTGGCTCATATTGTCATCATCACTTCCAAAGATAATATCATCAACACAAACTTCAATTAACAAAATACTATCTCGATTTACCTTGATGTAGAGGTTGTTGTCTGCATTTCCTTTCATGAACCCTTGTTTCTCTAAATATTTGTCTAGTCTAGAATACCATGCTCTGGGGGCTTGTTTGAGACCATACAAGTCCTTCTTCAACCTACCAACACAATTTTCATTCTCTGAAAACTAAAATCCTTCTAGTTTCTCAATGTAGACTTCTTCTTCTACATCCCCATTTAGGAAGGTTGATTTCATGTCCATCTGATACACTTTAATATTCTTGGAGCATGCATAAGCGAGGATCAATTTGATTGCTTCCATTCTGGAAATTAGGGAAAACGTCTCTTCAAATTCGATACCTTCAACCTGAGTGTATCCTTTACATACCAATCTAGCTTTGTTCCTGGTAACATGTCCATATTCATTCAATTTGTTTCTGAAGACCCACTTTGTGTCGATCATATTATTGTACCTTGGCCTTGGAACCAATTCCCAAGTTCCATTCTTCTCTATCCGATGCAACTCTTCATCCATGGCTTTTATCCAAAATTCATCCTTGTTGGCTTCTTCAAAAATTATTGGCTCGATCGTAGATAAGAGTGCTAGGTGTAGTTGTTCTAGTGAACAAATTCTTCTTCTAGTCTCAACTCTTGCATATTTTTTCCCAATGATCTGATATGATAGATTATTCTTTTGTATTTGTATGCTAGGTGTCTTTGGAGGTACTTGAAGATATTGGTGTTCTTGTTCTTTTGTTTCCAATTTCTCTTCTTCATTTTCTTCTTCTGCTACTTCTTCCTCCTTTTCTTCTTCTTCATGAACATGTTCTATTGAACCCTTTTCTTCTTCCTTTATTTTTTGTCCACTTGTCTCATCAAACGTCACATTGATTCTTTCCACAACTTTGTTGAGACTTACATTGAAACATTTGTATGCTTTCCTTGTGCTCGAGTACCCAACAAGTACGCATGTGTCCACACGATAATCGAACTTTCCCATTCTTCCATCTTCTCTTTTGATGTAGCATTTGCTTCCAAAAAATATGAAGGGATTCACTGTAGGAACCACACTTAATTAAATCCAAAATTTAATACAATTAACATATATTTCCCTTAGGATACGTAAATTATTCATTCACATCCTACAAGCATAAATATTCTGCAGAAATTCAAATCTATCTAGAGCATGAAAATAACTTGACAGAATAAAATTTAATTTACCTCTTCCTGATGCTAATTTCTTCGTTGACCCGGTTATCCAGCCTACTGCTTTGTTGCTGCCTGATGCACTGACTAACTCTGCCCAAACTGACTAACCTCCCAGCCAGCTAGGAGCAGCATGTTCAGCTCCCTAGCTCCAGGAAACCGAAAGGAATCCTGGCCCCCATGCCCAAAACCCCTAGCAACCCGGTGCCCCCTGCAATGATACTCAAAGACTGCAGAACTCCACCACAGAACTAGAAAATCCAAGAAAAGAAACCAGAACTATCATCTCCCCTCCAAAAAATGATAGTCATCCCCATCAGACTCCTCCCATCATATCCCCCTTTCATCGACTCTCCTCCCCCTCATTAATTTCTTTATCCCTCCTTTATTACCTTATCCCCTTCTTTATTGTCTTATCCCCTTCTTTATTGTCTTATCGTCTTCATTAATGTCTTATCTCCTCCCGCATACATAAAGCATTTAATTAAACAAATTAAAATTATTAAGCCCCTTAAATTTATTACCCATGTCATTGAATGTGATATGTAATTAATTAATTAATTAATCAATCAATCAAAAGTTATAAACAATTAATTAATAAATTAATATTTAATTAATATTATTAATGCTAAACATTGTTTAATTAAAACCATATTAGGACAATTAGTTATCTAATTAATTTTACTTAATAATCCCTAAGCATATATTCAACTAGGGTTGTTACATACACCCACCCTTCAGGAAACTTCGTCCCGAAGTTAAGGTATCTCATGGTACAAAGGAAAAGAAACATGATTCACACATTCATAAAAAATAATCGACACTATTAGTAAGTAAGCCAAGAAAACTCATACATACTAGTGTATATGTACAAGAAATGCATGTGTAGCTAGTACATACAAGTCCCGTGCATATACTAATAATCAAAAACTATCATCCTTTAGTAATTTATGTGTGCATCCAATCCAATCAACAAGACTAGTCTTTTATAAAAGACAATAACCAATCAAATGTTTGTGAAATCCTTTAATTACAATTATGCAGTTCAACAATTTTATTTAGACAACTGTGGTTTAGTTACTGAATTATGAATATTCATATATAAACATTTTCTTTTTCTTTTTTTTGGAAGGGAAAACATTTAATTCCACCATCAAACAAATCTACATACTTTCTCAACTATTTCTACTCATCCTTCCTCCCTAACTTACTTCCATCTCCATTCCCATCCTTCCGCTGCTAGACTATCTTGGAGCATCAACTATATTGACCTAAATCCAAATAGAACCCGTAAGTGGAAGTGTCACTATCTCGACCAAGCTTCCCTAGCAGGCAACTGACAATCATCATCACACATCTTGGGGAGCATGAGCTAACACCGTCCTCCCATGACTTCAGGTTTCGGAGGATACACGATGGGAAATGCCTCCACCCCTCCTAATCATAACTAGGGTCCACACCCTATAATGGAATATACAGTGGCACCGTGTTGTTGGGGGTTTTGTCATCATTTATTCGGTTTTGGGCAGTCTCATCACCTGAAATCCTGCACTGGTCCACATATCATAGCAATGCATCCAACCAACATAATTTCACATACAAATATTTGTACCATAATGTTTCTCAGCTAGTGGTCATGATATCCACTTTCATCATCATTACGTTGGCTATTTCATAGCCCATAACCTGTAGATTAGTCTATAACACAAACTCATACATTTCTACACATTATCATCATGTAATTGCATGTAATCATCATTTCAATTTGGTATCCGTGTACCAACAACTTAACATCAAATTTTTCAAGTTAGAAATAGATCTCATAATATCCCATAATTCAATTCCGACACCCCTTCATAAGATTATCATTTACCAAAATAGATTGCATCATATCCAACATCATTCTAATAGCATTTAAACATTCATAAAATTCACATTCTCACAATATGTCGCATCATATACATCATCATCAATAACATTTCAACATTCATAAAATTTTACATTCACATAGTAGATCGCATTACATACATCATCATCAATAACATTTAAACATTCATAAAACTTACATTCACATAGAAGATCGCATTATCTACATCATCCTCAATAACATTTAAACATTCATAAAAGTTCATACATTTTAAAGTTTAAGTGTGAATAGAAAATAAAGTATATAGGCCTCAGGTAATCCTGTATGTCTAAGTCAAAAGATGGTGTTACATACACCGAACCTTCGAGAAACATATTCTCGAGGTGGTCAAAAAAAATGATGGATAGTCTCGTTGTAGTGTCTCGGCGTATTCCCAAGTAGCAGATCCTAGACTATACTTGTCCCACTGGACCTTAACTTGGTCTACCAGACGGTTCCTGAGCTGTCAGACTCTACGGTCCAATATGTGTAATGGTTCTACCGTGAGAGTTCCCACGTCCGATACTTGCAATTCCTTCCAATTTAGTTTATGTGATTCATAAACAACATAATGACGTAAAATAGATACATGAAAAACATTATGAGTTTTATGCAAGTGGGGTGGCAGTACGAGACGATAGGCAATGGGTCCAATTTTCTCTTGGATTATGAATGGTCCTATAAACTGAGGTGACAACTTTGTCCCCTTTCCGAACCGTATGGTACTCTTATTAGGCCTGATATGAATGAAAACCTGGTCTCCCACTTCATAACTCTGGTCGGTCCTGTGTGCATCCACATAACTTTTCTGCCTATCATGTGCTTCCTTTAGTCTCTGCCTAATCTGAATCACCTGTTCCTCCATCTCTTGAATCGATTCTGGCCCAACTATTACTCAGTCTTCTAGTCTATCCCAACTCAATGGTGTTCTGCATGGCCTTCCATATAGAGCTTCGTAGGGTGGCATTCCGATGGAGCTATGAAAACTGTTATTGTAGGCAAACTCTACCAAAGGTAGGTACTTCTCCCACTGGGTTTGATTATCCATGACATACATCCTGATCATGTCTTCCATGACTTGATTTACTCTCTCGGTTTTCCCATCCGTTTCAGGGTGATAAGTTGTGCTTAAGTTCAACCGAGTCCCCAATGTTGACTGCAAACTTATCCAAAACCTAGAAGTGAATATGGAGTCCCTATCCGAAATGATCTTCTTAGGTATCCTGTGTAAATGGATAACCTCACTTACAAACACACGTGCCACATCAATGACATCATAAGTGTCTCTAACCGAAATAAAATGAGCACTCTTGGTTAACTTATCTACTATCACAAGAATGGCATTGTGTCTATGAGATGTGAGTGGTAACCCCACAACAAAATCCATAGAGATGACTTCCCATTTGGACATAGGAACATCATGTGGTTGTAGGAGGCCTGTCGGGTGATGGTGGTCGGCTTTCACTTGTTGACACTCTAGGCATTTGGTGATGAAATGGACTACATCGCGCTTCATGCGCACCTAGAAGAAGAGCTTCCTCATGTCTGCATACATATTCTTAACACCCGGATGTGCACAATAAAGTGCTCTATGGGCTTCCTTTAGTATGATGCTTCGAATATTCCCATTTTTAGGGATGTACATCCTTCCCCGATATCTTAACAGTCTGTCTTCTTCCAGACTATATCCTTCATAATTTGGATCTAACTGCCTCCCACTCTGGAGGTTTGAAGTAACCTCTAAATACCAACTGTCTCCTTGGATTTGTGTCAACACATGTTCCCTCAGATTGACTTTTAAGGGTATCAAGGAGGAGACACATGGTCTCCTGCTCAAGGCATCTGTGACCACATTTTCCTTCCCCTTGATGTACAAAATACCAAAATCTTACTCACTCATAAACTCACTCCATTGCCTTTTCCTGGAATTCAGATCTCTTTGAGTGAAGAGATGTTTTTAAACTTTGATGGTCCGTTTTGAGCTCAAAGTTTCACCCTACAAGATAGTGCCTCCAAAGTTTCAGAGCTAGCATTACCACTGCCAACTCTAAATCATGAGTCGCGTATAGCTCTTCGTGTTTCTTCAACTTCCTTGATGCATAAGCTATCACTCCTCCATCCTGCATTAGCACGGCCCCCAACCCTTGCTTTGAGGCATTCGTGCAGACTGTGAAGTCCTTTTCCATATTCGGCACTCGTAGAATTGGCGCACTAGTTAGTAACCTCTTAAGCTCAATGAATGCACTATCACATTATTTTTTCCATTCATACCTGACCCCCTTTCACTGCAAGGTGGTGATGGGTTTCGCTATTTTGGAGAATCCCTCCACAAATCTCCGATAATAACCTGCTAGCCCCATGAAGCTTCTCACCTCATGGGCATTTTTCGGCACTGGCCACTCCATAATGGCCTTTACCTTTTCTGGGTCCAGAGAGATTTCTTCGTCGGAGATCATATGACCTAAATAATGAATTTCATTCTGAAAGAAGGAACACTTTGACAACTTCCCATACAATTTGTTCTCCCTAAGGTAGGACAACACTCCTCTTAAGTGTTCCTCGTGTTCTCTTTTGTTCTTGGAATAGATGAGGATGTCATCTAGAAAGACTTGTACAAATCGATCTAAGTACTTTCGGAATACGTCGTTCATGAGGCTCGTGAATACTGTTGGCGCATTAGTCAATCCGAAAGGTACTACGACAAACTCGTAATGTCCAAACCGATTTCAAAAGGCGGTTTTTGGGATGTCTCCTTCCTTAATCCTTAACTAGTGATACCTTGATCGCAAATCAATCTTTGAGAATATCGTTGCTCCTTTCATCTGATCAAAGAGGCCATCTATTCGCAGCATTGGGTACCTATTTTTCACTGTAGCACGATTCAAGTCCTTGTAATCTATACACAGTCATAAGGATCCATCCTTCTTCTTTACAAAAATTACTGGTGCACCCCAAGGTGAGACACTGGGCCTTATTAGCCCTAAGTCCAGTAACTCTTTCAACTGCATTTGCAATTCACAAAGTTTCGGCATTGTCATCCGATACAGAGTTTTGAAAATTGGTTATGCACCAGGTTTTAGCTCAATAGTAAAATCAAGCTCCCTCTCAGGAGGTAACCCTGGTAACTCATTCGGAAAAACATCCTTAAATTCTGACAATACCAGGTACTGATCCAATGAGGGTCCCTTCCTTTCGTTCATTTCTTCCACTACATATAATCGACACCCTTTTCTCAAGCATAGCTTAACCTTCATAGTTGATATAAAGCATAATGACACTTTTCTCCGTACACCCTGGATCTCTACTGGCCTTCCCTCATCGTTGACACAAAGCACCCTCTTTGTGAAACAATCTACCAAAGCTCAGTGAGCTGCTAACCAATCCATTCCGATGATTAGGTCATATGCCCCGAGAGCAGTGATGTATACCTTCAACCTGGTAGTACACACTCCCAGGTCTACTATGTAATTATCAACACTAGGTCCTACCGTTTGTTTTTCCCCCGAAGACATATCGACTTGTTTAAAGTCATCGTGCTCGTAGGCTGCCAACCCACTCTTTTCTAATTCGGATGGTGAAATGAACTACCTATAGTACCAGAATCAATTAAAATCTTATCATTGATATGATTTAGCATACTTAATGAATCCACCATCGTGGATTGATATTCTGCCTGGCGATTATTAACCATTGCGTAAATCTGGTGGCCACCACTTGCTCTTCCCATTGGGGCCTTTCCTTCTCTATGCACAAATCCTGATTGTAACTCTGAGTAGTCACGCTAGTAATGGGGTCCTCCACATCCCTAACAGGTAACACAAGATTGAACCTACGCACTTTTTTGTGACTGTCTCTGAAATGAGTTCCTTCCCTAAATCAGTATACGACGTTCATATCAATCACCCTTATAATATGAAGGCTCGGCGCTTGCATTGGGCTTGTGTGAACTCATAGTTTGGCTTTGGTTCAGGAGGTGCTTTGGCTTAGGGTGGTAAGTAGGTTACTTATGCGCACACACCACACTTATAATTAATTATTTATTATTATTATTATTATATTAAATCTAAATACTCACTCTTAAATTAAAATAAAATAAAAAATCCCATTCTTTTTATTGATTTAAACTTAATTTATAGTTTATTGGTTTATTAATATTTATTTATATATATTATTTATTTTTTTAAGAAATTGTTATAATAAAGAAAACAGAAATAAATAAAATAAAATGAACTTACCCAGCACATACTAACGTGTATTTTGCATGTGCTCCACGTGTTACTCCCACTTATTTTTGGAAATAAAAAAAAATGATCATTTAACTCTAAACATTACTATTCCTCTTTCATTTGTTGGGTCGTCTGGTGGGTTTGCACGCCAAGGGTGAAGGTGGGAGTTAGGCGCGGCCAGGGCCTAGTTCCTCCCTCAGTCTTTGTCGTAGAGCTATGGTTCTATGTCAGTCGTTGGTGCTCGAGGGGTATGGAGCCATGGGCTCTCCTTGGTGTGGCTCTTCTACATGACTTGAAACCGCACAAGGCCCTCTCCCTCGGTCATTTTTTTTTAAAACGTGCATCTTTGTTGGATTCTGGGTTTATGATGGTAGGGTTTGATATTACTTCTTCTATTGTTCTGCATTTGAGGAGTTTTTTTTTTATCTTGTGAATGTTTTTATTTTTTGTTAGGGTTTATATTGTTTTTGTCAGCTCTGTATAGTTTTAAGGCCTTTGTGAAGGAGTTATGCTGGTAGGAGAGGTCCTCGGTTTGATTCCTTCTACTCCTCACTTTTGTTGGCCGGGTAGCTCATTCCCAAGCTTAAGACTTCAATACCCAACTATCCGTTGATTCGATTCTGCATTCAAAGCATCAAAATGCTCGAACAATGATGTGGGCGTGAGGCTATATCCTTGAACAGTAGGCACTTGGCGTTGGGTTGTATGTCCACGCGTTGTGCACAATAAAATGCCCCTATAGGATTCTCCTCCATGTAACTTGGTTTGGTGCTTGGCACTTGTCTGCTGGATGGTGTTTGGACACGTAGTAAACTGTTTTAGATCCCCCGTGGACTCTCTCTCCCTTGCGCCTGGTGTGGGTTGTCTTGTGACTAACAGGTCAGGGTTGGCATAAATGTGTGGGGCCTTTGGGATACTTGAAGGTCATGAGTTCGACTCTTGAGGAATCAAATAAACTTTACCCCAAGTAGCTTATGTTAGACGACCCTGCTTTTGCAGTGACATTGCCTTCCTCTTCATTTTCATCTCGCATTCCCACTGGACCTCATCCTCTCATTCACACACAATGCATCCCACATTTCTCTAGTACCATTGATGCAGGAATCAGTTTTGGCAAACCGAGAAGCTTCTACCTATGATGGGGTAAAGGTGAGTACATAATTTCCAGAAATACTTCCTTTGATCTTTCCGCACTAGGCATATAAACTAATCAATATTACAGGTTTTGTTCCAATAAGGAGCTTAGATTAAGCTGAACGTTTATGGTTGATGTGTTTATCGCTCATAAACTCATATATAAGGACATCTTGGAGGCTCTTTGAAGTCGTTGAAACCCGGGATACATAGGACGTAATACCACGTATTTACTTTCCTTTCAACCCTTAATCTGGCTTTTTCCTTTCAATCCTTAATCTGCCTCTTTCCTTTCAAGGTTGAATATGTCTCTGTCATGTTTTTTCAACCGAGATAAGATTCCTGGATAGATCTCATCCCTGAATTAAGGGGCCTGAAATGATGGGTTGAAGCACCACCACTACCAGCAAGGATTTAAGAGGTCCCTTTCCCATCTTCATCAAAATGGAAAACATGCGAGGTAGAGATAGAAGGATCAGATGACATCGTCATGCATGTTTGGGAGGTAGATGAATCATGTGTTGTGTATGCGTTGCAGGTTCTTGGCTTTGGTGATTTGTGTTGTGTTGGGTTGTGTGGCTTGCAGGGTCATAATGCAATCAGTCTAGGGCAGGGTCTTGTTTTGGCCAGTTTTCTTTCACAACACAATCAACAGGCATTATTAAAGGATATTCAGTTGTAACACAATCTAGGAGAAACGACCTCTTGTAATGCATCAGGCAACACATTTTTGAAAGATGAAAGAAGAAACTCACATCTCTAGTTTGTTTGCTAGTAATTTTACAACTATATTGCATTGTTCCCTCCTTTTTAATTGTAACAAGGATAGACGTGACATTTTTTTACAGTTGCATGAATTGTTTGTTTCCTGATAAGCGATTGTTGTTTATAAGACTTAGTCAACTAGTATTGTTTCACTATTTAACATAGCCTTCAGAAACTTTATGCTAGTGCTATTCACTCTACATAGCACAGATACACCTGCTATGTTAGTAGCTAGCAAGGAATAGTATAGAAATATTGAGAAGGAAAATAGATCAGTAAACTAATTTATGGTCACACTGAAATTCCAGGTACCTAGTCCTTTAGCAACCTCCAGCGAGTTATACCTTCTCTCAGTGAAAAGAGTGTTGTTGTTTTTATATATTTTCTAAAGTGACTACTTTTACCTTTTTCGTTACAATTGTAATAGGAGAAATTACAATCTAAGATAAAGACCTCTTATTTGTTCTAGGTACAAAAATATCTTGTAAAAAAAAAATTACCAACCTTAAAATTGCCTTGAATAAAGTGGTCCCTAAGACTATTGATGTTAAATATTCCTCTTATTCGTACTCTCTTTTGGCTTAATGCTTGTTGTCTATGGCTGACACCAACCTGCTATTTAGAAAAATGGTTAAATCTCTTAGCAAATTTGCCTCAACATTTCATGTCAATCGACGAGACTATAGGGGCAAAAATTGTATAAATAGTCGCCACCATTGTATACGCCTTTACATTTGTTACTAGTAGAGATAGAAATACAGCAGACGTACTCGTATATTCTTCATATTTTCCATGAAACCCTAGGCAATCATATTTATCCTTTTTCAGACGATTCATTCCATTGTTTCGAACGTTTAGGGTCAGACTCTGGGCATAGTTGTTTTCAACCCAACGCTATTTTTCCACAGGACGGGAATTTTAGGCAATTTGTGTTTCTTACTCTAAAAATCTCTGGCAATTTGAGGTAATTTTCCAGTTGATATTTAGGTTATTTTTATTATCTTCATAATCCACTGGAAAAAATATACCTTATGTCGGAAATGTTAAATGCATTTTACACTTTTCCGACATACCTTTGTTTATTCTGCATAGATTTACATGTTCTGCTACATGTCCTGTGGAATTCTGGAACATTCCCTAGATGCCCTAGAAGCATAAAATGTTTTAAAAGTAAGGACTCTCTTTCTTTTCTTTTTTTCTATACGCGGTTTGAAAAAAAAAAATTGTGCAAGGGAGGGTGTAAATGTTACAGAAAGGAGTTGATCCGTGACAACAATTGGGAAAATGGTATGTGGCTTAAAAATCCCCTATTTCTCTTTTCTTCTTTTGTTTCAGTTATGGAGAGCCACATCTCCATACTAATTCTATTTCTGGTTGTGTATGCAGCTCGCATGGAGCGGGTTGGATATTTTCCTTCTTACAAGCAGTTGGGTGGGTAGGTGGGTAGGCCCTTAAGGCTCCAGATTGTGAACTACATGCTCTGATACCATGTGTAGGAACCACACTTAATTAAATCCAAAATTTAATACAATTAACATATATTTCCCTTAGGATATGTAAATTATTCATTCACATCCTACAAGCATAAATATTCTGCAGAAATTCAAATTTATCTACAGCATGAAAATAACTTAACAGAATAAAATTTAATTTACCTCTTCCTGATGTTAATTTCTTCGTTGACCCGATTTTCCAGCCTACTGCTTTGTTGTTGCCTGATGCACTGACCAACTCTACCCAAACTGACTAACCTCCTAGCTAGCTAGGAGTAGTCTGTCCGGCTCCCTAGCTCCAGGAAACCGAAAGGAATCCTGGCCCCCGTGCCCAAAACCCCTAGCAACCTGCCCCCTGCAATGATACTCAAAGACTGCAGAACTCCACCACAGAACCAGAAAATCCAAGAAAAGAAACCATAACTACCATCTCCCCTCCAAAAAATGATAATCATCCCCGTCAGACTCCTCCCGTCATATCCCCCTTTCATGGACTCTCCTCCCCCTCATTAATTTCCTTATCACTCCTTTATTACCTTATCCCCTTCTTTATTGTCTTATCCCCTTCATTAATGTCTTATCCCCTCCCGCATACGTAAAGCATTTAATTAAACAAATTAAAATTATTAAGCCCCTTAAATTTATTACCCATGTCATTGAATGTGATATGTAATTAATTAATTAATTAATCAAAAATTATAAACAACTAATTAATAAATTAATATTTAATTAATATTATTAATGCTAAACATTATTTAATTAAAACCATATTAGGACAATTAGTTATCTAATTAATTTTACTTAATAATCCCTAAGCATATATTCAACTAGGGTTGTTACATTCACATTCGCTAGTCTTCCTTTCCATAGCTCCTATGGAGTTTTATCAAGGTTGTTTCTGAGCATTACTTTGTTTTGAATGTGAACTATTGTATGCACTGCATGTTCCCAAAAGACATCTATCAACTTGGAATCCATTAACATAGTTTGAGACATTTCTTGTGTTGTCGTGTTCTTCCTTTCGACGACTCCATTTTGTTGCGGTGTCCTAGCAACATAGAATTTCCTTTTTATTCCATGCTTGTTGCAGAAGTCCATAAATTCCTTTGAAGTAAACTCTCATCCATTATACAGTATCAAACATTTCATTTTTGAATCTATTTCATTTTCAACAATTTCCTTGCATATCGTGAAGTTTGTGGATGCTTATAACTTCTTCCTGAGAAAACAAACTACAATCATCCTTGAATAATCATCAACCAATATTGCTCACCTTTCAACCATTTTGTTCTAGTTGGTCCAACTAGATCAGTATGCACAATTTCCAGTGGTTTTGTTGTGTAGTATTCCTTTGACTTGAAGTTGGTCTTGGTTTTCTTTTCTTGTTGAAAAATCTTGCATAAAGTGTTGGTTGGCTTTGTGATATGGGGAATTTCTATGACTGCTTCCTTTTTTTTGACTTTGACAATATTATCAAATTTTATGTGACCCATTCTTCTGTGCCATATCCAAACTTCATCTTCCTTTCCTAGACAACACTTTTTGTTTCCAAATTCACTTAGCACATATATGTTTCTTTAATTTCTTACAGTTGTTGTAACCACTCTGCCTAAACTTGATTTTCTTATCTCTCACTTATGTGAATCAAACACAAGTTTGTGACCTTGTTCACACATTTGACTTACACTTAGAAGATTGTGTTTCATATTTTCCAGTAGTAGAACATCCTATGCCTTGGTATCTTTATTTTCGATTTTGATTGTGCCTCTTCCAATGATTCTAGTTGAGTCATCGTTTCCAAAGGAGACCGATCCATCTCTTTCCTTTCTCAAGGTTAGAAACCTATCCTCATCACCTGTCATGTGCTTTGAGCAGCCACTATCAACATACCAACCATGTTTCTTGTGTTTAGCTTGTAGAGAAAGTTTGAATTCTTCATTGTTGAATTGATTTTGCTTCCTTATCCATATTCTTTGAGGTTCCTATCTATGACTATTGTTATTATTTTGTGATTCACTTGGAGAAACTTTCATTCTACAATATTTTTCCATGTGTCCAAAGTTGTTGCACTTGTAGCATTCCATCTTAGTACTCAAGGATCCAAACTTGTTGTAGCTTATGTTATGTGTTTCACTGGGCCTTCTTGAATAATCATTTCATGCATAACTTTCACGGTTGCCTTTGTTCATGTTATTTCATCTGCAATTCACAGCCTTATGTCCAAAATTGTTATATGAATAACATAAAACAAGAAAGATAGTTTGATACCTGGGAGTTGTAGATATTCTATAATGAGTTACTCTTTGAACCCTTCTTCTTCTTGAGGCCTCCTTGTTTCTAACTGTCATTGATTCTGAAATATGAATCTTATGGGGGAGGAGTGTCTCTTTGATCTTCCTTGTAAAACTTTGTGTCTCCTCTTATTGTTTATGCATAGCTTCTTGGTTTTGTTTCTTGATCTATTGCTTTGGAGCTTGATCCATTTTCTGTCTAGTTGTATCCAAGTCCAGACTTGTCATGATTTGGCCTTCGACTGTTAATAATCTCATCCAAAACTTTGGATTTGTTCTACATGTTCTTATTTTGAATATCTTTTATCAATGTGGCAATCTTTGCTTCCAAATTTCCAATAATTGTGTCTCTTTTTTCTACATATTATTTGAGTGTTTATTTAATTATCTTGTCTTCCTCAACTTGGATTTTTAATTTAGTAATCATCTTATCTAGTTCTTCAAAGTCTGAATTTTGAACTCCTCTTTCCTTTAGTTCTTCCTGAATTGAATTGTTTTTATTCTTCTCTCATTTTATAACTTTTATGGCACTTAACTATTCTTCTTTGTAGTCAACTTCTACCTCTTCATATTCTTCTTTCTAGCCTTCTTCATCGGAATATTCTATTTCCATCAACATAACCCTTTATGTATCACTTTCACTGGCTTCGTCTTCATCTGATGAGTTGATGTCTTCTTTGGTGCAAAAGTTTTTCTTGAAAAAAATCTTATTGGTTCTTTTGCCTTTGTATGTTTGTTTACTATTTGAATCATCTTCTTCATTCCTTTTCTTTTTCTTAGGGGAAATTTGTTAACAAAATGACCAATACCATCAAAATTAAAACAAACCAATGGAAGCTTACTTCTATATTTTTTGGTTCCCTTTTTCAGTCTTCCGACGAAGTTGGACACTTCTTCATCGTCCTCTAAGATGTCATTGTTGCTGCTATCCAACTTTTCATTTTGCTTGCCAATTTGATTTAACTTCTTGGATGCTTTGAATGTTGCTTCTTTTTTATTCATATTATATTGCTCTGTTCACATCTCATAAGTTGTGAGTGTCCCATGTAGTTCATCCATGGTCAGTGTAGCTAGATCCTCTCTCTCTTCTAGTGCTGAAATATTTGAATCAAATATCATTGGTAGGGATCTCAGTACCTTTTTGACAACAACCTATTCATTTACCTCATCTCCCAAGACTTTGATATTGTTTACTACTTCATCAACTCGTAAAAAGTAGGCAGCTATGTTCTCATCTTCATTCATCTTTAGTTGTTTGAATTTTGATCTGAAAATCTAAAGTTAGCTTATTTGACTTTCTCATCTCCTTCGTATACATTCTTAAATTTGACCTAGATATCCTTTGCATAATCATAATCCATAACTTTGGTGTATACAGATTTAGATCATCCATTTAGGAGTGCACATGTAGCTCTTGAATTATTCTCTTCAAGTTTTTTTCCATCTTTATCTATAGGAGGAATGGTTTGTGCTTTGTATCCATCTACCATTGATTGCCAAACATCAAATCCTAGTGATTTTATGTGTGTCTTCATTCTTATCCTTTAGAAGGAATAATCTTCACCATCAAACTGCGGTATCCCAATCTTAGAGTAATCCATGATCTCCTTCTAGTGGTTAAATTGTATCTTGAAGGACCTTCTCTAATACCAATTGTTGGATTACTGAGAGGGGGGGTGAATCAGTAACAGAGATTTTTAATCATGTTTAACCACAGTCTATAATTGTTATTTATATTTATGATCAATATACCATTATCATTCAACAAGTGCAGAATAAATAAACCATGAACAATGAACAATCATACACATACACAGTACACTAGTATTTTTACATGGAAACACAATGTGAGAGAAAACCACTAAATTATTTTTCTTATATGTATTTAAGAATTATTATTCATTGGAAGCACCAACTTCCTTTGTTTTCTAGCTGCAACTGGAAGGAGGCTCCAACCCCCTATATTTTTAGGCTACAACCTAAGGGAAGCTCCAAATCCCCAATTCTCTAGCTACAACCAGAAGGAGGCTACAACCCCCTGTGTTCTTTGGCTACAATCGAAAGGTGGATACAACCAGAAGGAGGATACAACTCCCTGTGTTCTTCAGCTACAACCACCTATCCTTGCCCCGTCCAACTGCCCTGAAATATGAATGTCAAATAATGGATGAAACCACCGCCACACTATCACTGTGAGATATACCACTGTAAACATGTACCAATATGTGCCAACAACCTATACCAATAACCTATAGTCAACCTATACCAATAAAATTTGATCACCCTATACCAATAAAATGTACCAACATATACCAACATATACCAAAATATACCAACAACCTACATCAACAATATCCTCAATAGATCAGATCTCACAACATAGATCTCATACCCAATATGACAATAATATCACTCACAATGTGTGCATATATCTATCTTTAGCCATGTGCCATACATGTGCATACAATCATAATCATGTGTAATAAATGTAAGTTTTAAACCTGTGAAGTAAAGCAATGCGTACAGATTCTTAATCAAAACAGAAATTAATAAATGGCTCATACACACAATACACAAAGATTTACACTGGAAATCCTTAACTAGGAGAAAACCATCCATCCTTGGTGTCGCACCTTTCAACTCTTCATTATATTAATTTCACCATTCACAATACAATATATACAATATTTTAGGTATTTTGTAGCTACCCAAAACCTAATCCCTTAATCTGAGATTAATTTAGAAAACTGCTAAAAATAGAAAAATCCGCTAAAATAGCAAAAAACGCCCAAAAACAAATTTTGGGGCATTGCCCAGGAGCCAAACGTTGTGCATAACTAGGGGAGGCCAATCATGGCCCCCATGGGACCCCCCCAGAAAAGTGCCCGGTGCACACGACACAAAGGAATTTGGGATCGTCAAACACAGTTGTCGAATCTGACACACCCACACACACACATGCAAAGAATATAATGCATACCCAACTCTCCCAATGCTCCTTCTCTGGTTTTGACATATAATTGCTCAAAAATCCCACTGCATGTGCAATTTATGTCCTAGTACAAACCATTGCATACATCAAACTGCCAGTTGCACTGGCATACGGAACATGGGACATGTCCTCTTCTTCTTCCTGTAACTTGGGACATTGATCTGCAGATAACTTTACACCTATAGGAATAGGAACCTTGACCTGTTTAATTCCATGCATATTATACCTCTGCAATATCATCTCAACATATTTTCTATGATTCAACCAAATTTTCATGTTTGCATGATCTCTTTTAATCTCCATTCCCAAAATGAAGTTAGCAACACCGAGATCCTTCATGTCAAATTTCGAGGATAGATGTGATTTAACCTCCTTGATAACATCCATGTTATTTCCTACCAGCAACATGTCATCAACATACAACACTACATAAATGAAGTGATTACCAACCTGCTTGAAATATACACAGTGATCATCCTTGCTTCTCACAAATCTCAATCCAAGGATGTATGTGTCAAAATGTTGGTACCACATCCCAGGTGATTACTTCATACCATTTAGTGGCTTCTTTAGCTTACATACCAACTCTTTATTTACCTTCACTATAAATCCTTTTTTTTTGCTTCATGTAGATTTCTTCTTCCAGATACCCATGTAGGAATTTTTTCTTCACATCCATATGTTCCACTTCAATATCAAAAGCAGCAGCAATAGATAAAAGAAATCTAATAGAATTTAAAATGGAAACAAGAGAAAAAATATCACCAAAGTCAAGTCCATCTACCTAGGAATAACCTTTTGCTACTAACCGAGCTTTGTATTTCTCCACTTTTCCTTCTGCATTAAACTTCTTCTTAAACGACCATTTTCTACCAACAAATTTTCTTCCAGCTGGAAACTCAACTAGATCCCATGCTTCATTCTTATCCAAGGCATCCATTTCTTCAACCATGGCCTTCTTCCAAAGTTTACTATCCTCTGAATTCATTACTTCCCTGAAAGTAATGGGATCATCATCAGTAATAGATAAATCAAAATTAGAATGAAAATCAAGTGGAATTTACTTTTCTAGTTTCCTTATTTCCCTCACTGATCTCCTCAATACTGGGGTATGAGGTCCTTCTTCTTCTGCTTCATCTTCTTCAATTGATTCATATTTTGCATCCAACTCAAACTCTATTTTCTCAGGTTCTTCTTTTCTTTGTAGGAATTCTTTTTTGGGAACATATTTCACCTCTCTAAAAACAACATCTCGACTGTAAACAGACTTCTTATTTTCTGGGTTCCAAAGCTTGTAACCTTTCACACCATTTTTATAACCAATAAAGATACACTTTTCAGCTTTATTATCCAACTTACTCCTATTTTCCTTTGGAACATGTACATAAGCATCACAACCAAACACTTTGATATGTTCAAGAGAGGGTTTCTTACCATTCCATACCGTGTGTGGAGTTTTATCATCCATCACTGATGAGGGTGATCGATTGACTAGGTAACATGTTGTACCCACTGCCTTTGCCTAGAATTCATATCCTAACTCGACACCACTAAGCATGCTCCTTGATTTTTCCATCAGTTTCCTATTCATCCTTTCTACAAATCCATTTTGCTAAGGTGTGTGTGGAGTAGTTTTTTGCCTTGCTATAGCACACTTCTTACATAATTCTTCGAATTCATTGCCACAAAATTCTCCACCATTATCTGTCCTCAATACCTTTATTTTATTCTCTGTCTGATTTTATACCAGAGCCTTAAACTCTTTAAATTTGTCAAATGCCTCAAATTTCTTTCTAAGAAAATAAATCCATTTTTTCATTGGTAAATCATCTATGAATGAAACATAACACACATATTTACCTAGTGATGGAACAAGAATAGGTCTTATCACATCAATGTGTATCAACTCTAATATCCCATTTTCTCTTGTAGCACCAGATGGGAATCTTACTTGATTTTGTTTACCATATATGCAATGTTCACAGAAATCAAAATCCAGAGTGTAATTAGACATACCTTCAACCATACCTTTACTGTGTAGTGTTAGAAGGCCCTTTTCTCCAATATGCCCCAGTCTTTGATGACACAGCATGGTCTTCTTTCCAGAGACAGTATCGGTCTTGTCTTCTTTATTTATCTTCTCATGTACAATATAACTATTACACCCATTAGTATAATTCTTCCCAACAACTTGTACAGAGTTCTACACGGAACTCTCGTCAACAACACCATTGCTCTGCATACCATCTTGCAAGTGCCCTTTCCGAATACAGTATCCACACCTACATCATCCAACTTGCTTATAGATATTAGGCTCTTGGCTAGTTTTGGAATGTGAAGAACCCTAGGGAGAGTTCTATTCCTTCCATATCTTAGCAACAACTTAACCCTTCCACATCCCATGATTTTGGTTGTTGATTCATCTCTTAGGAATACATCACCACCATCGTATTTTTTATATTCACAGAACCAGTCCTTGTGAGGAGTCATATGATATGATGAACATGATTCGATCAATGATACACCACGGTCTGCATGTGTACATGTAGATGTCAGGTAAACATCACCTCCTTATTTAGTGGATTTTTTTGCCTATGTGGAAGAGGCATTATCAAATCCCTTTGGTTTATCAACCTTCTTACACTTTCAATATTTCTTATAATTCCCTTCTTTACCACACTTCCATCATTTCCTCAAATATTTTTCTGGAGACTTGGATCTACCTTTAGATTTAGATATCCCCCCCCAGAAGACTTACCTGGATTCTTGTCTTAGGTATGGCCTCTTACAAATAAAGCATATGTGCTCTAACCATCCATTATTTTCCACCTCATCTCTTCATATAACAAGGATGCAACTATATCCTCATACTTCAATGTAGATTGAGTGGTACTACCAATTGCTACAAATAGATTATCCCAAGAGTCTGGAAAATAACATAACAAAGTAATACACTTATCTTCTTCTGCAATCGTAATATTAACAAAGACAAGTTGACTTACCAGAGTATTGAAGGCATTTAGATGTTCTATCATAGAATCTCCATCTTCCATCCTAAGATGATACAACTTCTTTCAAAGAAACAACTTGTTTACCATGGAATTGATTGATACAAATTCCCTAACTTATCCCATATTTCCTTGGTTGTAGATTCTCCCGAGACATTCAACAAGACCAAATCTTATGCGCAGATTCGAATAGTAATCCTTACTCTTCTATCCAACTTCTCCCAATATTCCTTCGACATACCAGTAGGTTGTGTACTAGTAGTTTTTGTACCAGAAGATTGTGTACCAGTAGACTATGTGTCAGTAGATTACGTACCAGCAGGATGTGAACCAGGATCCACATCGATCCATTGTTCTTTGTATACAAGAAGGTCATCCATATCGAGCTTCCATAGCTCAAAGTGTTTACCGTTGAACTTCTCAATATCGAGTCTATAAGAGCTCATCATTCCTCTTTCTACACTCAAATCACCACTGCAAAAGCTCCCACTAAACCCAGGTTTATCACAGACCCAATATAAAATTGATCTATCAAGACCGAGCCAAACCCTCAGCAACAAAGGCATCCCCCTGAAGCCAAAAATGAGCTATGATACCACATGTAAGTTTTAAACCTATGAAGTAAAGCAATGCATATAGATTCTTAAGCAAAATAGACCAAACCCTCAGCAACAAAGGCATCCCCCTGAAGCCAAAAACGAGCTATGATACCACATGTAAGTTTTAAACCTATGAAGTAAAACAATGCATACAGATTCTTAAGCAAAATAGAAATTAATAAATGGCTCATACACACATTACACGTAGATTTACGCTAGAAACCCTTAACCGGGAGAAAACCAACATTCCTTGGTGTTGCACCTTTCAACTATTCATTGTATTAATTTCACCATTCACAATACAATATATACAATATTTTAGGTTTTTCATAGCTACCAAAAACCTAATCCATTAATTCGAGATCGTCAAGCACAGTTGTCGAATATGATGCGCCCATGCACACACATACAAAGAATATAACACATACCCAATAATAAACCCTTACATGGACTAGACACCAAAACCTCACTTTTATGCAGCCTCAAACTATACCAACAACTTTAGAAACACATCATAACCAAAATCCCTCAACCATGTACCAAGAAATACAAGATATGCCTCAACACTCAAACTATCAATATGTACCAATGATAAATATCAGACATACCAGCACTGTATTTCTATAGATCTGACTCATACAGCAAGTGCCATACAACCATCACCCTCTCTAGGGAAAATCCTCAATCTCCCATAACCATATCTCATGTAGACAACAATATTCAACTACACATAACAATATGACATACCTTTTGAACCTGTAGATAGATTTGTTGTACTTGATCATTGTAGACCTTCCTAGGAACTTGCTTTCGAACTCTAGAGACCTAGAATCCTCATCAAATCAACTTTTCATGGATTTTCCCAATTGTACGTGACCTCTTCTCCTTCATCTCGCATGTGTATTTTCCCTCCTCCACTCCATCCCACGTATGTACGCGACCTCTTCCACTGCAGCCCACGTACACCTCAAAAACTAAGGTTTTTTCAGAAATTCTACAACTACGAAACTTTCACCGTGAACCCTTCTTTGTTGCATCAGACTTGCATAACTTCATATGTATCAATGAGTACCTACAATAAACCTTTCACAAATAATTGATATTCAATGTGATCAATAGGTGCTAATAGGAGACCCTTGTTCTCTTATTTATACTCTCCAAGTGGCTTCCTCAAGGGGTTACCTTCTAACTAACTTTACCCAACTTCCTTCTTTTAGGGATAGCCCACTTCTAACCACTTTGTCCACTTACAACCACTTTATCCAAAAATAGTAAACTCACCACTTCTAGTTGCAACTAATTTATTTTTAATTATTTTCTTTTTGCAACAACTTAACTCATGATTAACTCCTAGTTACAACCACTTTGACTAGTAAAATTCTTCTAGGAGCTTCTAGAATAAATTGACTTATTTGACCTTCTAGGGGCTTCTAGATAACTCATGAGGGTTTTTCAAATTCAAAAGGCCGTAACTCTCTAACCATGAGGAGTTATGTGATGTTCCACATATCACCGGAAATGACATGACATGTACTATCCATCTAGAATAGTCTTACCTGGAAATACAGTGATCTTCATACCTTTATACCTCAAACAAACTTGAGTCCCTTAACCATACAATTGGGGCTACTGGAATTGCTTCAAGGGTTGACATCAATGACAACCAACCCAATTAATAAACACTCATTTATGTGCTTAGTTGGGTTGTTTCCATCCTCATAAGTTTTGATTAATTTTAGGGCTTCAATTTTGATTATATTATTAATGTAATCAGGGTATACTTCATGATTTTCTTGAGCCCACTACTTTAGTACATCTTTGAATTATTCTCCCATTGAGACACATATGTATCACACCATGTTCATTGGGATTTTGTTTAGTCTCCTTTTTCATCATGTACAAGTTATCCATGTCAAGGTGAGGTATGGTAGGCATGTCTCTATCGGGTGCATCAGTTTCTTCTTCTACTACTTTCTTTGTCTATGTAAAGGTACTATCACCTTTCTTTTATTATCCCAAAATATGAGGGATTCTTTTTGAAAGAATATTTTTCCCCTCGTGGAATAGATTCATGGTTTCAAGAATAATACTTTAAATGCTTCTTTGGGAAATTTCAATACTTTGAAAGTCACCCACATTTTGATGCCACGAGAATCAATTTTTACTACTATCATCCTACTCAAAAGTGTGCAAGTAACATGATTTTCCACCCTGATCATTATTCTACTTTGTTTTAATTTTGGTTTCCCTAGTTATTCCCATAATTTGGAGGAAAATATGTTGATTTTTTCTCCAATGTCTACTATTGCATCCTTTATTTGTTTGGCCATCACTACTATAGGTATTTGTAATGCTTTATGAAAAATAAAACTAATTTTTTGTACCCAGATTTTTTCTTGGTCACTTTTCTAGGCTTCATCAATGTTTAGCATATATTCAAAGAAATCCTTGATTTCACTTAAATGTTTTTTTATCCATAGTCAATTGTTTCAGTTGCTCAATCAATTCCTTTGTCTAGTTTTCTTTGTTCTCACTTCACAATTTCTCTTCTCCTTTCTCTTCTAATCCCTTATTCTTGGGATTTCTTCCTCATATTTTTCCTTTTGTAGTTCAAATCCCATGTTATGTTTTTCCACAAATATGGTGTGCAGTACACTTCTGGTCTCACCCTAGTTGCAACTCAAGCCTCTTTCAATTCGGGTCGTTGTTCAATTTATGTCACCCCTGGAATACTGAAAGTACAATTATTTTTTGTATGTCCCTAAGTGCCACATGTTACTTTTCCTCCCAGCAATGGTTGGACAATGGACTGGTTATTCAGTTGTTTCTATATCTTGTAGACATAAGATCATGTTTTATTCAAATCCATGGTGTTTTAATGGTCCCTTATTATTTTTGTTTTTGTTATAGCAAGATTTTCCTCACCCCATGCAATCTTGCACAGAGGGCCTTTTTCCATTCCCCTATGCAGACTTGAAGTCCCTTTTTGCAAATCCCAAAACTAAAAACATAATTTTTCCACATATACACGCCATGCCTATTAATCAGCATGTGTATACACAGGTTGCACCACTGCATCCCGCGTACATTGGGAAATGTGCCCAAAATTGAAAAATGGTGTCGGGTTTCCATGTCACGTCACGAGATTAATGTTCCTTGGCCTTCCATATACTAGAAACATTCTGAATCGGCCCTTCAGTTCCACTTGAAGGCTATAAATGGGCCAAATCCGAGCTATGGAAAAGAAGAGAAAGAATTCAACTTTGAGAGAAAAGTTACTCTGGAGAAATTACTCACTTCACATTGAGTTTGCATCCCTTTGTCCTTCAAGTCTGAACACATTTTTCAGCCCCCAAGCTCTTCCCTTATTGATTGAGAACTTCATTGGCTCTCTTATATGAGCTTGTCTTTGGTGGAGGATTGAAATGGTGGAGGCCCAACTGGAAGGAACTTAGTTTCTCGGTTCTGAACCGTGCCGACATGGAAGTTTGTAACTCATTCACTTATGTTGATTATATCTTAATAGAAATACTCTTTTCTCGTCCAATTAATATCTTGCAAATATTTGAATTATTATTCCATGTGCATATTTGTTATGAATGTTGATGGATTATGCTATCGAATGTGCTAACATTATATATTATCACCATATGCTTGCGTTGGTTGGTTGTTGAGGACTAGTTGTAGGTATATTTTTTTGGGTCTAGTGCTCAACGGTGGACTTCATCAAACGTTTGGATGAGGTAGGCCTCTTATCTTGTCTTGTTAGCATATTTGCGTATATAGCATACTTGAGATTAGAGTTGATTTTTGCAGTAATTTTCGTCTGTTGTGGTTTACCCCTTTCCATAGAGAGATTTTCCTTGTAACAGAATCGGCGACCATACTGGGGATTGAATCTTCTTGTTTGGGGTTTGGAGTGTTTTTCTCCTTAGATTGCTCTCATTCATTTTGAGTTTCTTGTCGTATGATTGCTTGACAACCTCTTTTCACTCTGAGTCTAATTTTATTATCCTTCTCCTTAGCCTAGCTATGTTTTGACACATATACATAGGTTTTTGCTTGACAGAGGCATACATACGCGTGTTGTACTTATGCAAGTTATGTACATACGCGCTTTTCCCTTGAATAGTCGCGTACATCAGCCTTTGTTTCTTGATTGATTGGTGGTTGTTGGGTAGGTTTTGATGATTGTTGAGTCTCCTTGAGTCTCTGTGGTGACTGTTAAGTGTCTGTGGAATGATAGGAAACCTGTCTTTGGTTGAATTTTTGGGAGGTGCCTTTCTCATCATCTTTTTGTTTTGATTTTCCTTGCACCTTGGGTTGGGTGTTTTGATACTTGATATCCTACTTGGTTTATCTCTGTCTATACATAGTAGATTCGTTATATCAAGTTGTTGTTCAATCCTTGCATTTTCATTTTTCTTATATTGAAAATAAAAAAATATTAGGCATTTTACATTGATTGGCATTTTAATCTCTTGAGTATATTGTCATTTATATTAGTGCATGTAAAGAAAGATTACATTTTTATTTAGAATTGCATAATTGAATTGAAAATTGCATTTTTTAAGAAGCATATCATTTATAGAAAATTGAAGTTAGGACTTTTCATTGTATTCATATTCATTTATTTTACTTGTTGAGTCATAACATCACTAGTTTCATCACCACACATTTTGAGTAAGCAAGGCCATTAAAATTAAAGCTATAATTTAAAATTGATTAGTAACGATTTTATTTTCTAGGGTGCACCAACTAGATTAGGATTTAGAGCCTTGGAATAGGATTTTGTGAGTAAACTTCTCCAAGGCTATTAAATCAACATATGTGTCTGACTAAGGGAGTGGAGAAATCGATTGTATAATTGGTAATATCAAGAGGCTCTGCTTACACCGGAGTCAAACACGAGGTCACATGAGGTCGGTTGAAGGGATATCCCCCTGATACCTTCTTAGCGTCAGAGATATTTATGGGGATCTTTCTAGTGCCCTTACCTCCATGAGAGGTGGTGCTTTCAAGGTTTTAGGCTTTGCTACCCTGCCCATATGGTGGACCTGACTTACGACGGTTCGCATGTGCATAGGTTATACCGTGGTTTCTTATTTGCTTGACTTAGGTACCACATAGGCTACTTCCAGGGGTTATTCTGCAGGTATTGTGGGTCAGATAAGGGTTGGACAGCACACATCCTTTATGGAGGATTACCTCTTCGGGGGGATCTGACCGACTGGTTGTTAAGCCCACGAGGGCCCTTATAATCGATTATGTTTCCTCCAATATTTAGCAGCGGAGTCTCAGGCCCCTCTTGGGTGAGGCATGCCTACTTTTGAGATGGAGATCCCTTTCATCCACTTTATCCTATTTGTGTGCATAATGACCGGTTGATTATTCTTCGGTGTTCTCTTTGATTATTAGTATACCTTTGAGATTTTATCCCATGCCTTGAGTTGTCATTATCATGGATAGTGAAGTTCCTTTGGCTCCCTCATTTACCACTACCTCCCCCATGAAATTCACTCATTTCATGGGGATGAATATGTCCGCTTTTCATAATGGTATGCAGAATTACAACACGCGTTCCATGCCTTCGGTCTCTAATCATTTTCATGTTGATATGTCGAGCATGCCTTCACCCTTTCCATCCTCTCCCTGGACCACTTATGTGAACCCTATTTTTGGATATGGGGGCACCATGGCCCCGTCGTCTACATATTCATTTGATAGGATTCATGCCCCTCAACCAACTCTCATTATGGGAGGTTTGAACTTCCCCTCTTACGGATCCATTCCTAGCCATGTTTTTTCTGGAGCCAGAACTCAAATGGGTGTCTATCCTACTTATTACACCTCGTTTGTGTATCCTTCATCTACCATGTCGGTTCCTACGAACACTTTTCCCATGGCAGGTCCACATATGTCCTCTGGTCTTTCATACGAAGCGAATTTGTTTTATGGTTCGGGCTACCCTATTCACAGAAACCCTTCATATGGGGGCAACATATATCCTCACTTGAATAATCCTTAACATACTTTTGTCTCTTTTCAAACATCTGCTTCAGTGATGATGCTCGTACAAACCTCTATGGATCAATTAGGCGGAGGATACTACCTTTTCGGATAGGGACAGGGTGTAAACCAGGATCCTTCCTGGTCCACAATGTCTTGAAACCAATCTTTTCTGGGACCTTGGTCTCAAATTCCAAAACTCACCACCACTGCTAGTCTAGTCACTGCCAGTCATATTGGAGCTCCATCACCAACCACTGCTAGTCATGTTGGGGATTGGTCAACAACCTCTGAAAGTCATGTTAAAGACTCACAACCAACCGTTGCTAGTCATGCTAGCGGCATCACTCTAGTCGCCATGAGTCATATTGATATCACATCTCCAACCTTTGTACATCATGTGGGATATGAACCTCTAGCCT
This sequence comes from Picea engelmannii, assembly GCA_009831015.1. Lineage (NCBI taxonomy): Eukaryota > Viridiplantae > Streptophyta > Pinopsida > Pinales > Pinaceae > Picea > Picea engelmannii. The sequence goes on along the minus strand of ML776557.1, from coordinate 1,247,149 downwards.
CTGTCAGTCACGCTGAGAGCATGTCACCGGCCAAAGTAAACAACGTTGGGGGAATTCATATGATTGAGAAGCCTAGACATGTCAGACATAAGCCCAGATTCCTTTGCAAGGCTTGTGAAGGAGATCACCTTACTCGTTTATGCCCTACTATTGCTCTGATACCAAAAGCGTGGTTCTCACCTGGGGGTCCTTTGGGTTCTGAGGCGTATGTACATTCCCCACACCTTGTTTCTCCTTTGATTGAAATGGCATTCATTCTGATGCAATCATCACCTGACCACACCCCCATTTTTTAGGGTGATGCGTCTCTAGGCCTTGTTTTCACACATCCTATTCAACCAACGGTTGAAGAAGTGGTCGTACCGATGCAATTTCTGGTCAATCCAACCCTTCACTTGGAGGGTGATGCGTCCTTCGACCATGTCATTATCATTTCTAGTACTGCACCTTCTAAACAAGACAGAGTTTTACTATCCCCGAGTACTCTCCCTTCAAGTCTTGGAGAAGGTCCCTTTGATTGAGATGGTCTTGTGGGGTATCCAATGCCTCCTCCCATGTCCTTTCAAGTAAGGGACATTATCTGATATATCATGGAGAAGGTAACCTACGCTCGCACTTTATCATCCTCGACTTGGAGAGATTTGGGTTTTCCCAAGCTTGTGTCGGTTATTCATAAGATGTTGACCTTTCAGAGAATTCCAGCATGGGAGCCTTGGCCTCCCCCCTGACATGTCGCCTAGAAACCTCTCAATGAGTTAGATTTAAGCTCTTTTTTTACTTGTTTTCAAAAAGAGAAAAGATTGTTGAGTGAATTTGTCCCTTTCACACTCGTTAATTGGACTTGAAAGGTCGTGAGTTTGATTTAAGCTCTTTTCTGACTTGTTTTCAAAAAGAAAAAATATTGTCAAGTGAATGTGTCTCTTTCACACTCGTAAGTTGGATCTGAAAGGACGTTTATTTGGTCCAATTTTATCCATTTTTCAAACTAGTTAGACTAATATTATGAAAAAGGACATTTTTTGGCATTAAGTTGTGATTGCATCTCATGCCCTTGTTTGCAGTATTGAGCCTATTGTTGGTTATCTCTTTGCGTTATAAACCATTTTCCTCAGTAGTTTTGCATCCTCAACCAAGCAGAGCCTTGTTTATATCCTTCGTATCTTGACACCCCATACCCAGGAGGGAACATTCCCTCGAGTGTCCATCTCCCACATGCACCTCAGTGCATTAAGCATAGGTGTGTTCCACTACTGGAACTAGTTTTGCTTACTTGTGACACTCGTTCTCTCCTCTATATCATAGCATTCATTTCACTATAAAAAAATAAAAAAAAATACTGGTGGGAAAGGAGTATTATCTTATATTGGCAGCAGTCGTGTTGCCTTTGAACAAAGCACAAAATTTTTTAGTCCACTTGTCATCATAATTTTGGGTTTAGCATGACCTTAGGAAGCTAAGCTCATTATAGAGAGTTTACTCCCCCGACTAGTTACTCTTATAGACCCTATGGAGAGTTTGATTGATGCCTCCTACATCTCATGGTTTTATCATTGAGTTTATGCTGCCAGAGTCTTCCATATGTCTCATGTTCTTGTTCAAAGGATATCTATCAACTTGTGTCGGCCATTCCTAAGGAACCCTTGACTTTGCATCTTGGCCATACCCTTAATTTGTCTCAGAATCACATGAAGTTGTAGTCCTATTGCACACCATGGTCCTACTTTCCTCATTGGTAGGTAACCTTGAATCCAGTAGTCGACATTTCATCATTGGTCATTGACTGGGTGGTTTCCCTTGAGTTAGACGGAAAGACATATATTCACACATTGGGATTTGTGTAGTGTCTTGGATGTCATTAGCCTTATTGGTGGTTTCCTCACCTTTGTCAGCAGTTTTCCTCATTCACTACTATTCAGAGGGCCTTTTTCATGTACCGCTTGCACCTGGCACATGCAAAAGACGCACAGGGTCGTTTTTTCATGAAAATTTTCTTCATCTGATTTCCTCCAAATCATCAAGATCTTGCTTTGTACCTCATGTTGAATTATGAGATATTCCTTAATGCTCTCCTTTCAGCAGGTCTCCTTCCATCGACTTCAGCTCATCTATTCTGGAGACGAGACCTAGAGTCCTATGAGTACCTAGAGGCTTGTAGTAATTAGTGGCAGGTTCTCTCGCCATCAACAGTTGGGAATACATCAATGTATCATGATCTATGGATTCTTCAAGTGTTCGACCCTGACTCCTTTATTCACACTTGTAAGAATGTACTCGGTTCCTTGATACCTACTTTCATCATCGGTAGGTTGTCTCGTGTTTGTTAATGGCATACCTCAATGACCGGTAATCAAATGAAGTCTCATTATGTTCAACCTCAACTCCTTTATTCACACGATGTATACTTGCACCTTTGGCGGATTGTGTAGAATACTTGAAGACATCAGTTTATAGTCACATCTTTCTTGAGTTGTTACTACATTTTCATTGGACCAGTACCTATGTGACTTCAGTGATCATGGGAGATCCGATTGTACTCCATTGCATACAGATATCTTCATATTGATTTTGAGACTAGTTTTTTTGGGCCTTGTCCGTGACTATGACAACCTTTGGCATGCAGCCACCTTTTTATTTTCCTATTCATGGCCATGGACAGTTGTTTGGTATATTTTCACATGGATCTGCAGTGTAATTCAAATTGGAAGCCATGTATGCAAAGTCAATACAGATTGTAATGAGCAACTACTTCTTCCAACTGGGTCCCCATTACTCCACTTCTAGGTCTTATAATGTATTTCGACCATCACATATACTCCTCTGACCTCACACATTAGGGGGCGTCTGTGATAGAAAGATTCGCCTCACCCCATAAAATCTTGCATAGAGGGCCTTTTTCCATTCCCCTATGCATAATTAAAGTCCCTTTTTGCAAATCCCAGAGCTAAAGACATAATTTTTCCACATATATGTGTCATGCCTATATTATAGAATGTGTATATGCAGGTTGCACCACTACATCCCGCGTACATCAGGAAATGTGCCCAAATTTGAAAAATGGTGTCGGGTTTCCATGTCACATCACGAGATCAATGATCCTTGGCCTTCCATATACTAGAAACATTCCGACTTGGCCCTTCAGTTCCACTTGAAGGCTATAAATGGGCCAAATCCGAGCTATGGAAAAGAAGATAAAGAATTCAACTTTGAGAGAAAAGTTACTCTGGAGAAACTATTCACTTCACATTGAGTTTGCATCCCTTTGTCCTTTAAGTCTGAACACATTGTTCATCCCCCAAGCTCTTCCCTTATTGATTGAGAACTTCATTGTCTCTCTTATATGAGCTTGCCTTGGTGGAGGATTGAAGTGGTGGAGGCCCAGCTGGAAGGAACTTGGTTTCTTGGTTCTAAGTCGTGCCGACACGGAAGTTTGTAACTCATTCACTTATGTTGATTATATCTTAATAGAAATACTCTTTTCTCATCCAATTAATATCTTGCAAATATTTGAATTATTATTCCATGGGCATATTTGTTATGAATGTTGATGGATTATGCTATCGAATGTGCTAACATTATATATTATCACCATATGCTTGCGGTGCTTGGTTGTTGAGGACTCGTTGTAGGTATATTGCTTTGGGTCAAGTGCTCAATGGTGGACTTCATCAAACGTCTATATGAGGTAGGCCTCTTATCTTGTCTTGATATCATATTTGTGTATATAACATACTTGAGATTAGAGTTGATTTCCGTAGTCGTTTCTATCTGTTGTGGTTTACCCCTTGCCATAGAGAGATTTTCCTCGTAACAGTTTTGGTATCTAGGTTTATAGGGTCCCTATTGATTTATTGAATTATCAAGGTATTTATGCCAGGAGTGCTCCAAGGTGTTATGGGTTTGGAAAAAATAGAATCTACCCATCTTCCTTAGTTTTGTACTTTCCTCCTAGCTATATGTATGCCTCTGATCTTGTGTCATATTTGGTTCAAGTCATTTCATTTATGTTATATTCTTTAGTTACATCTCTAATTTTTCCAACCTTTCTTCTTGCTCTTCCTTTTGTTTATTTTTCTGTTGAGTATCATTCACTATTTATCATTCTATTTATATGGTTGCATATACTGCATTTTTATATTTCTTTAGGTTCATTATTCTTACAAGTTATTGGATTTCATTTGGTACTCTCGTGATAAATGAATTTGTTTTCATTTTTTCTAATACCTCATACTTTATCTATTCAATCATGTTTTTAGTCTAGCATCACAATGGACCATACTTTCTCCTCTCATATGTTTGATATCTGTAATTTATGCAAATATTGATATGCTTTTTGTCGATGACTTCCTACCATGTTTTGAAAAGTTTATTATTTTTGTATCTTCGGTACCTTGTTAACATTGATCCTCTTAATGCTCCTTCGAATATTACCCATTTCTTTACTATATCCACTTCATTTGTCGCATGCCAATGCATGTTAAGGAGGAATAAATGATTTTTTTCCATTTGTGGATGCATAAAACAATGGTATATATGGCATATCAATTAGGGATATAATTGTATCTTTGTTTCCATAAAAGAGGTCTCTATTAGGTCTTCCAAGTTGTTCTTGGTATTTCATTCTCTTATGTAAGGGTCTAAATAATTCCTTTGAGGGTATTTCTTGTTTCAACCTTCGTTGTTGATTTGTCATCTCCTCTTCTCCTATGTTATGCTCTAGTATACCATGTTTACCAGCTATGGGTTGGGATTCTTCTTGGTGCCATGTTTATTGTGTCTTGTTTCTTCCATGGTGAGAATCATATACCTTTTTTTGTGATGGGTTTTACCCCTAGATTTGTTACCAAAGTTCACTCATTAATTTGTTTATCTATAGTGGTATGATTCATATGTCTAAGATGCAAAGTTGCAAGTCGGAATGCCCCCCAAATGTTGGCTATAAATATAGTCACGATCCTATTTTATCACAAATTGAACTTAACCTAACATAAATATACCAAGAAATGAAAAAATAACATCACATATTCAATTTTAGCATAAAAGAAAAGCATTCCAAACATTTACAACACATGTTTATAGTGGGAAACCTCTCCTCCTTAGGAAAATAACCCACTCTCCTTAACAGTATTTATCAGTCAGTCCTTATCAATATATCAGAAAAACCGTTGTCTTTTCACAATCGTCATCACCTAAGTTATTTCAAATAAGAAAACAAACTTTCCATACAATGAGTCAAAATTCATATCATACTACAAAGACATACCCTCCCTTCTTTAGTATCTACCAAGTGCAATATCAAGACAATACAAACATCCATAACTCATCCAATGTATGTCACATTATTAACATGTTTATCCATATCTAGATCAAATCTCCTAGGTATAAAACCAAATCTTGAGTGTTTTGTAGGATCTTCAAGCTTAGGTATCTTCTTGGAATTGTTATTATTTTCCTCTTGAAATTCCATCCTGGAAAAAATTTGGCAATGAACCATGTATGCACCCCTCACATCATCAGTTTCTCTATAAATCCATATGGTATCCCGATTCATTATCACCCATGTGCCAATGATGTTATCTTTGGTTTCATCGTTGAGAATCCAATCATGTCTTATTCCAATTTTTTCATCCTTTGGTAGCACTCATATTATTCAATATTTCAACCTATTATCAGGTTTAGTTCCCAACACATCTCCAATTCGTATGGCATACACCCATGAATATATGTCTCCATTACCGTGGCTTAATCTCAATGGATCCAAATACAATCAATATATTCCCATCGTTGTAACATGATATCCTATATATAACTAGGATCACCCAATGGATTTGACACGATATCGTTCGTCATGAAGTCGTGCCTTTTCAGTCCAAGAATTAACATTTTCCTTTTGATTAAGATTTTGTAGCATGAAATGTGCATATAGTTTAACTTCCTTTGTATGGATAATATGAAATGCTAGCTCTAAGCCTCAATTCTTGCAAAAGATATGATTAGAATATTGAAATTTGTTGATGTCACTAGTTGGTAAATGTATCATGTTGTTAATAGTAGTCTCTACTGGAAGTGAGCACTGTGGGATTTTTCTAGTACATATTGCACCAAAGTAAATTGTAAATGGTATTACTCTACCTTATGAAGAAAAAATGGAAGGTTGAAGACATTTTAGAGAGAAGTTGTACATGTTTTTAAGTGTCCTATGGGAATTTCAACTAAAATATAGTTTAAGAATTGAGTAGCAAAGTATAGTTGTCATGTCTATAGATTTAAATAGAATGGAATCAATATTAGCTCCTAATACTTATGAGTTTTCTTATGGAAGCGTTGATGTTTGAAAGAAAAATGAACATAAATGTAGTGATGAAATGGAAAATCTTTTCCCTTTGATATCTTCAAACTAAAAAAGTTGAACTGGTAATTGTATTTGATGCTTGAGTTATCTTTTGGTTTCCATCATGCAAGATGGGAGTTCATGTGTTGAGTTAGATGTGGATTATGCAGAAAGTGAAATCCCATGTGACTCTTATTATTGTAAAAGAAATTTTCTGAACATGAAAATCCATCTACGACATCAGTTGGATGCATCTCTGCACAATTGGAGGTTGAGGTTATATACAGTGATTTCTAGATATTTGAAATAGTACTCAATATGAGTCTTAATGAGAATATGAGAATTTCTTGCACTTCACTATTACTTGTGGTCACCAATCCAACAAGAAGAAAAAAATCTTCCTCCTGACACAAACTTTAGTGTAGGTAAGCATCTTCAATCAAGCAATCAAAGGCTTCAACTGCACATCTCTACATGAGCCTTGAGATGGATGGTTTAGGTTTCTTAATTAGTAGGATATATAATTCAAATAAATTAACTAAATATATAGATCATGGTTTATTAAACAACTTCAATGCATGATCCAAAGAACCAATTATATAAATAACTTGAACCTCATTATTATAACTTCTAGTGCATTCTCCAAGACTATGCACTAAACGTGACATACCACCAAAAATATTAGCTAAAGCATCCATAGAGTTTGAGTGAACCTATGATTTGACCTCTATGTATGTGGTGATTATCATAAGTGTCATAAAGTTCATTCACAAGCTTGATGGAAGGGAAAACATTGTGAGGATGTAAATTACTTCCATCATTTTAGGAGTGGTACATGCCTATGTGGGGATTATTGGGTATGCTTGCAGATGAGGACAACATAATTTTTTTTCATTAGTGGCCATGCTCTACAAGGAATAGGTTAGTTATTTGCAATCAAACACAATAATCACATGCCTTGGGAAAGTGCTACAACATAATTGTTTTTCATTAGTGGTCATGCTCTACAAGGAATAGGTTAGTTATTTGCAATCAAACACAATAATCACATTCCTTGGGAAAGTGCTACAGTCAGAATGTGTATGAATTTGGGGTTTACAAATACACGTTGCACTTCTAAATCCATGGAAACATGGGATGTGTCATACCTCTAATAGAATAATGTGCATTATAGGTAGCTATCTCTAGGTTCAAAATAATTTGGCATGTTTTATCCAGGTTAACCTTCAAAGGCATGGCTCCAGATTAACCTCTCAGGAATAGGTTAGTTTTATGAAGTATGGTATCAAACACAATGAGAACACTTCTTGGTAATATGTGGAGTTTGAATGGATATGGACATTGGTCTTTACCAAGACAAGTTGTAATTCCAAAATCCATGAAGAGATGGAGTGTGTGATAGAACAACAAACTATGTGCATTCTAGGTATCTATCTTTGGGTCTAGAATCATTTGGCATGGTTATGCCTAGGTTCACTTTTGTTCCACTTTTTAAAAATTCTATTCATTGATAGCATCAAAGGCATGTCTTGATTTATTAAGGCAATGTCACAAGGCATAAAAAGGTATGGATACCATTTTACTATAGAGTCCATTAGTTCAGGATATATTGAAGATGAGATATAATTTACTAATTGAGTTTGGAATTCATTTTGAGTTTGAACTCATGAACAACATAAGAATGTTATTAATCATGTTTCAAGTTATGGAGGATGTTGTATACTGGTTAAAGAACTTTGTACAACTCAATCCTCTTTACAATAGGAGGATTGTTTAACATGAGGAAAACCATTTATAATGATTATAATATGAAATAATTCAGAAATCAGAATATTAAATGGCTTTATTATGTATGTCTTCAACAACCTTTTCCATGGCCTTTCTATTTTCTTACACTTATGATGGAACTTCGCTCATTAATTGCTATGACGGGGATTTAAAACCATCCCCGTAAGTAGCTATGAATAGGATTCAGGCTACCTCTATACTTTTCTATGTGGGATTTTCAAACCACACACATAAGTTGTTATGAGAGGGGTTTCAAACCACCCCCATAAGTTGCTATGAGGGATGTTTCAAACTGCCCCTATACCATCTTGCTATGGGGGGGGGGGGGTTCAAATTTCCCTCGTAAACTACTATGAGGGGGGTTTAAAACTGCCTCAATACCTTACTATGAGGGGGGTTTCAAATTTCCCCTATAAGCTTCTATGAGGGGGGTTTCAAACTACCCCTATAAGTTGCTATGAGGGGGGTTTTAGACTACCCCTTACATTTCTATGAGGGGGGTTTTAGACTACCCCTTACATTTCTATGAGGGAGGTTTTATACCACACCATTATGTTGTTGTGAAGGTATTTTATGTACAATTACCTATAATATATATATATATATATATATATATATATATATATATATATATATATATATNTTTTTAATGCTGGCCTGTTCATTGGATATCCGACGAATGTAATGTCGAATGTTCCACATTATGCTCATCAGATAACCGACAAACCTAACTGTCGGTCCCATAGCACCCTTGTCGGACGTGTTGTTGGACCGTCGGTTTTCCGACATCCATAGCCCTTAATTTTTCATTGTATCAGCAACACAACCCAACATCAGATGCATAGCAATGTTGTTGATCTAATTGTGTTATTGTCAGACATCCACCAACAATAACCAACAAATGTCTGTCGAAGTATCGATGCATGTTGGGCATAAGACTGTCGGACACAATGTCATAAGTCCTAATTTGCAGTTGTATTTGCGATTGTCATTTTTGTCGGACTTCCGACGCTTAGATGTCCGAAATAATAGGAAATATGAATGATGTTTTGGTCCTTATGGTTATCAGTATACCGACACGTGCCTATTGGATATTCGACGACCTTATTTACGACTAAAAATTCGACGAAATTACATCGATAGATATGGTAGCCATGTTTGATCAAAGTACCAATAGAAGGTCGTCGACACATCGATGTACAGCCGTCGGATTTCATCAAAATTCCAGTAGAGGGTAGAAGAGGTGCATTCCACCCAAACAACTAAAAATGATTACAACCTCAGAAGCAGGGGAACACTAAACTCAACCACTTCTTCATCTTCATCCATAACAACCAGGAAAATTTCAACCACTACTACTTCTTTAAAACCACTAATAAATTATTCACCTATTGTTGCAATGAAATACAACATAGTATATTATATGAAGAAAATTAAGGCTAATGTCTCTATGCTCTATCTGTGTAGTATTGCTCTGCAAACAAAATTATGATTAAAGGATACTAATGATCCTAATGAATCAAAATAGAAATCAACAACAAATGCTAATACAAAACTGAAATCAATAGTTAATGCAATGATTATCATAAAGAAGTCAAATTCACAGACTCCTCTTTTCCTTCCAACATTTGAAATATTCGACCAATGTACATAACTACCTAGTTGATTTGGGGGGATCATTGAATGTCATGCCATACTCTATGTGTTAGAAACTAAATATTAAACCCACAAAATGTACCAAATATATCATTCAATTAGATAGCTCATAAGTCAAGGTAATTGGTGAAATGAAAGATGTGTTAATTCAAGTTGCCTCTAACCCTAAGGTTCATCAAACTTTTAATATAATTGTGGTTGTTTTTTTTCCAGAGAAAAAAATCCAACAATTTTTTTCATAGTAACAAAATTAAATTTATAGATGTTATTGAGCATTCCAACCGGTCAATCCTATGACTAACTTCCCAAAAAGGAGTCAAAAATAAGTTGTCCTAGCAAGGTAGAGTCCAAAATATAATGGGTACCAGAAAGTCTCAGTATTACATAGGAATCATACTATTATATTCATAAAAATGCAAAAAGAAATAGATCTATATCACTTTATGTTGAGTATATTCGGAATGGGTGTCCTAAGCATAAACATGAGAATGATCAGATGAAAAATCAACCAAATATATTATGCTAGTTGGATATAGAATTCATGAAAATATTATGAATGGTCATTCTAGAATTTTTTTTTAATCTTCCAGATGCCACAGTCCAACGTGAATCCATATTTGGAGAGAGAGTCAACTTCATGGTTCCTCTCCCTGAACACATGATCAAATGTTATATGACTGAAATGTAAACAATTGAGTTTAATATTTTGGAAGAAAGGCTAAAGAGCATAGTTCTGAAGAGAGTAAACACCATTCATCCAATTAATAATCAGTTGGGAATATCCATAGTTATGTAACTAAGTAATTTCCCTTTCCCTAGAAAGTTGTAGTAGAAGCTTTAGCACCATAAGTTTAGAAATTTTATTTGTGGCCAATCCTAACCTTGCTGAGAATGAAATGTAGTGTGATTCTGATAGGTATAATCTCCCCCCTTCCCCTCCCAAAGATGGGTCACCTTGAGTTGCCCCATCGAAAAAATACCATGGGTGATCATGTTTTATATTAATGTCAGAGTGGGTGTTGTTGGTAGGTTTATGAGCAGAATGGGGAAATTCTTTCATGACAGCAAGGCTTTGTATGGAAATGCATTATGGAGATGGAGGTAGGTTCTCAAAAATAGCATGGGTTCAAGCAATTCAAATCCCCCATACAATAGAGAGTGGAAGAGCCTTATATATGTTGGATCATTGAGTGTTCAACCAAGTTTTTAGAGCATATTCAATTGAGTCACCTTCCCATATGAAAGAGTCCCCCGGTGACTTTTGGATTTCCTTCCAAACTTCTTTTGCAAATGAGTAGTGTAGGAATAGATGGGAGCTTGTCTCTTCTTCCATACAACAAAGGCATCATCAACCTAGTCTGTGGAAATTTTTCTTCTACAGAATGTCCCGCATTGAGGATTTTTTGTGCAATATAAGCCTCATGAATAATTTATACTCTGGTAGAAATTTAAGCTTCCATTGCTTTTTTCCCCACTAGGGAGCATGGTCTGGCCAGTTTTCCTGGGAAAGAGTAGTGTATCCAAGCTTTAGAACATAAACCTCGAATGGATTTCGGGACCATATCAATTGACCGGCATGTTATAGAGGGGCCACAAATGAGTTTTGTACAGATATGATGTATGAGTCTCATAGAAGGATCAACTATGCATCAAGATCAAGGTCCCTACTAGATAACTAGTGAGTTTGACATGTGACAAATTCTTGCCTCATGATATGATTTAAAAAATAAAATCCATCTATGTTGAGCCTCGGAATAAGTTGAGTTCGAAGGAGGTGGTTGTTTTGACACCAAACCCAAGGGTCCTTCCCAATTATAAATTGAGATCCATCACCAATTTTCCACATTAACCATTGACCTATAAGATGGAAAGCATGTAGGATGTCTTTCCATATAATGGAACCATTTTTGGATTTTTTTCGGGCTCTTTGATCTAGTCCACCATTGAATCATGAGTGATGTACTTAGTTGTTGTGGCCTAGACCCACAATACATTCCCCTGAATAAGTCTCCACACACTTTTTTCAGCTAGGAATTTTGATACCAAAAAGAAAAATTGCAGGCCCCATCCCCCCTAAGCCTTTGGGGTGGCTAGTTTTCTCCAAGAGGATAACACCAATGGTATTTTGTCTTTGCAACCGACCTAGAGGAAGCAAAAATCTAGTTGTCAATATTTTCCCAAAATACCTGTGGGTATTAAAGTAAGGGAAGACTAGTAAACTAGAATAGCCTCAAGTATTGATTTTAATAGAACCATTCATCCCATATGAGAAAACCATCTATTGAACCAAACATGTACCTTCCTTTCAATTTTTTCCAAAATCCAAAACCAGACATTTTTTCTGTAATCATTTTGGGTTGAGTATGAAACCCAAATATTTAAAACCCTTCCTAGTATCTTCAACCTAGAGTGAAAGTAGATGTGATATGTAGAGTTTTACATAATCATATAATCTCCAGGTGTGCATAGAGGATTTGGATTTATTTATGCACATTCCTATGGATTTACTAAAGGTACTTAATAGAACCTCTAGGTTCTCAATGTACCTTAGGTTCCCTTCACAAAAGATTAGAATATCAACAACAAATAGAAAGTGAGAGATGAAACATGTGGTACTTACAGTTATACCTTTTAAATTTTCACAGGCCACAACAATCTTGATCAATCTACTAAAGCATTCTTCCACCAAGAGGAAAAGTAGTGGACAACGTGGGCACCCCTATCTCAACTCTCTTTCCACATTGAAGAAGTGAGTGGTTGAACCATTTATAAGAAAAGAAAAGGATGCAGATTGTATGCAATTCATTATCCATATTACAAATAAGTGGCAAAATCCTAGGTGTATCAAGAACAGTCAGATGTAGAACCAGCTGACTCGATCAAATTCCTTGGATAGGTCAACCTTATATATAATTGATTTTTGGTTCCTTGTATGTATGGAATTAATCCCTTCTTCTGCCATCCCAATAGCTTCATCAATTTCTCTCCCCCGTAGGAACCCAAATTGTTCAGGAGAGATGTGGCCTGAGAATATATCTTTGAGTCGGTGGTATATGATTTTATATGTGATTTTTCAAATGTAATTACAAAGGGAAATATGCATGAACTATTCAAAGGTGGAGGGATTGTTGAATTTAGGAATGAACACAATAAAAATGGTGTTTAAAGTTTATAGGGTATGCCCATAGGTTCTTGAATACTCTACCACTTTTAGCAAGTCAAATCCCAGAAAATCAAAACATCCAATACAAAAGTCCACTGGAAAACCATCCAATCTTGGACTTTTGTCTTTCTGAAAACTATGCAAAACCCCCTAAAGTTCCTCCAAGATGACCTTTGTCATAAGTTGGGATTTCCCATCATGGTCAATAAAACTTGGAGAATGAGAGTCCACTTGGAGGATGACATCAATAGTGGCCCTCGAGTCCTCCTTAAACAGATTATTGAAGTGTGAAACCCCTTCCTTGACCAATTCAACAAAAGAGGTGGCTTGGGTACCATTTGATCTATTTAAAGCCCAAATTTTGTTTATGGTCTTTCTATTTTTTGAAAACTGGTGGAATAATTTTGTGTTTTCATCTCCAACTTGAAGCCAAATTGCTCTGCTTTTAATTCTCTATTTGTGTTCCCTATCTAGGATCATTTTTCCTCCGGTGGTCATTTAATGATTTTTGTAGATCCTTCTGTTGATCTATGAGAAATCCCATTCCACTGCCTTCAAGACTTTTTTGCAATTTTGATTCAATATCCTCTAAGTTCTTGTTGTCCCTCTCTAGTGTCTTCTTTGACTAAACAATAGAAACATCTTTTGCTTTCTTGGTATTTTCCTGAAATTCTAGAGGAGGAGATTCTGGTGCAAAGGGGTTCAGAGGTCTCCAACATACCTTTATAGCTTAGATGAAAGAAAGTTCCTCCAACCAGTTGGGGTTCATATTAAAGGGGCTAGGTGGATTTTTAGATGATGGATTCATCTCAAGAAGGAAAAGATAGTGGTTCAAATCAACTCCACAGGATACCCACTACTAAATCCTTCAATCCTCTAGAAATCCCTCCACAACATAATATTTTTTCCATTATTTCCTCCCTAGTTCTTGTATTCCTCCAGGTGGGAAAGAGCTTTGCAATTCGATGTTTATCAGGCCAATGTAATCCAATTTTTCCAAAAAAAAATATGACAAGGGGTTGATCGGAGCAGTTGGTCCCCAAATTTCGTTGGTGCCCAAAGTGAAATTCATATCACCCCCAATCACCACCTGAATTCCCTTGATGAGTGGGTTCTAAAGAGTAATATTTTGGAATTTTTTCCTTTCTTCATAAAGACTGTATAGGTTTATGCATAAAAACTTTGAGTCTAATTCATAGGACTGAATAATTGTAGCTAGTCCCGACCTAATTTCGCAAGCATTTGATAACTTCAAACTAGTTTTCTTCTAGCCTGTGATTTTCCCTCTTGATCATCCAAAAGTAGCGATTTCCATGAAGTCCCATCTTGAAAAGGAGGAGGAAACAGATTAAATGGATTTTTCATTGTCCAACATCGTTTCTTGAATGAAAAGAATGATTTTTTTATGGATGTCCATGAACCTTTTGATAGCCAATTTTTTTGAGGGGTTGGCCAACTCCCTACAGTTAAGGGAGAGAAAAATCATTGGGAAAAATACTTTAAGAGACCCCATTAGAGAACATTGTTTACTAGTTTTGATTTCAAATTTTACATGATGTTAGGCTGTAGAAATGGAATATTTCCTACCTCTATGAGAAGGATTCCTTTCCAAAATTTCATAAGAGACCAAACCCCCTTCAATGCCCTGGTTATGTGAGAGAGGACCTTTTTTATTCTATCTAAGGTTGCATTTTGTCTCTAGTGGGAGAAGGGGAATATGAGGTCTCGACTAGAAAATATATGGGTTCTAGGGGGGATCAAAGGAGGGGGGTATCAAGGAGGGACCATCAAACCAAATAAATGAGGAGGGTAAGGGAATCAAAGAGGGAGGTTGGGGTCCAAAGAGTCCCAAAATTTTAGAAAGTAAATCATCATCTCCAGTGGTTAGAGGTCTCGATGCATGGGGGTCTAGAGAGATGAACCTTAGACCAGAGTTTATCAAAGAATTTGTAGAGAATGATGAATACAATTTCTTACCCAGGTGATGCTCTTCAGTCACAGGTGACCCCAAGAATTGAGCTTGTGATGTATAAAGTGCATCATCCTTACATAAACTAGGATCGGGAATGTTAGCAGTGTCCTTGAATCTAGAGGGGGATTCATGAAGTCTTGGGGCCTGAATATCCAAGCTTGGTTGTTCCTTCTACACCCATTTTTACCTCTTCATGCTTTGAATGCATTCAAATCCAAGATGTCCATATGAGTGGCATTTTTCACACTTGAAAGGAATTCCTTCGTAATCGACTTATTTTCTAAAAATTGAGCTCCCTCACCTAATTATAATAGTGTAAACTAAGGATTTAGAAACATTTAATCCCACCAGAATATGATCCATCCCCATATACCTAGAGGATTGATAGTAGGTTTCAACCTCATAGAAGAACCCTAGAAGGTTACCTATCTCCTAGAAGATGTCCTCTAACCAAATAACGATAGGTTGGCCCAGGAGCCTAACCTACACTAGGATTACCTCCAAATTATCTTATTTCCTATCAAATTATACCTGCCACCAGTTCTTTAGGAAGAGGGCATGTGTTCCCCAATGTCGACGAGATTGGTGGATTTTGTTTGCATCTTTGTAGGAGTTTGTAGTCCACTACATCCATCCCCTAACCAAGATCATACATTTCTAGGAGTACCCTAGAATTCCTATAAATGTTTTCATTTTCCACTTCTTGAGCATATCCATAGACATTATCTTACTAGAAAATATTCCAACAAGAACCGCATCCTCCATTGTTTGGATTTCATGTAGTTGGATACCTTCACCCAACACTAAATTTGGTTCTTCCTCCCTCTGCTTTACACATCTCCTATTTTTCTACATTGGATCTATTACTGCATAGGTCAGGGGTGCATCCTTCAAGGTCATCAGTTGTATAAGGATACCATTGCTCAATAAATCTCGGGATAGGGTTGTTTGATAAATCCATCTAACAAAGATTTTCCAATGGCATTTTCAAATGGGAAACCAACATTGTCCAGCCATAAATATGTGTCATGATGATTAGGTGTGGGTTTCAGTTCCCATGTGGAAGTGTATTTTCCCTTTTTTGTATCATTTTCCAAGGATTCAACAAGTGGGTCATTCGAGGAGGATATAGTTTGGACAAGGAATGGGGTGCTTGTGCCACCATTACTTTGTATCACCTCAAATCCAAAAATAATATCAGTTGTACCATCTTCCATTTTCATATTGACCTCCCATGCTTCTCTAATGAGAGACTCATGCACGGCCCATGGGCCCACCAACAACAGCTTCAACTCCCCTCCACTATCGTGAACTGAAATATGTACAAAAAGGCCACCGAAAAATCCTAGGCGATGCCTAGATCTGGTGACCCACAAGGGGATTGTCGGAGTAATCTACCATCTCATCCTTGATTTCCAAGTCTAGTCGCAGACTCATGTGAATAGGAGCATGTGTACTAAGTAATATTGGTCAATCATATTCGCATCTGATGCAGTGTTGCGGAAAACCCTATGGGATCTACGGAAACCCTAACCACAGACCCATCCATTTTGTTCTAATTATGGTCGATATTCCTAAAGCTTATGGATTGTTATTGAGAAGGGATTGGTCACAAAAGTTACAAGACTATTTTTGCCACTAATTGGTCTCACTTGTGGCTTCCATGGAATGGTCAGCAAAATAAAATTTAAATTGATACAGAGAAACACATGGGATGCATGGTTGTGGAACTTAATGATGTTTTGACACTTTGTTCTAAAAAATTATTTCCTGCAAACTAAATTTGAAAATTATATAGTTGGAGCCTCACATTGTGAACTTGATAAATAGTTTAAACTTTGTCATTGCACTCAGACTTATGCATCTCACTATATAGAGGATTTAGGAAATGTTAGAAATTCTAACCTGGATGTAGGAACTAATATTTGTTTTTTGTATTTTGATGGTTCTAAGTCTCAAGAAGGTGCTAGATCTAAATGTTTATTAATTGATCTAAATCAAAAATGCATTTTAGCTTTTTACAAACATAAATTTGAATGCACCAAGAAAACAGTTGAATATGAGGCCCTAGTTCAAGGACTCAAAAATGCCCTTGGTTTGATTGATAAATGTATTAAATTTTTTGGTGATTATGAAATTATTGTGCAACGAGTAAGAAATTCTATACATTGTCATTCACCTCACTTAAAGAACTACCAACTAGAGGTATGGATTTTGATGAATACATGTGAAGCATTCAATATCAAATCCATTCCTTGGAATATGAATGAAGATGTTGACTCTTTAGCAAATACTACTTCTTGATTAACCCCATTAGAATATTTCATGGCTAATAATTTTTTGTTGAAATGATTTTCAATCCCTTTATCCTAGACAATGTCACCAATTAGACAGTCTTCAATAATGATCAATAAATAATTGATCTCCTAACTAATGAGGGTAGAATTTAGGATGTTTTGATAGATGATAAAGAACATTCAAAAGCCTTAAAATATTTCCGAGGAGGGATGAGAAATTTGAAGTCAAATAAAATCCCAAGCATTGTTGTCACTCTTCAAAAATTGATTGATTTACAAGACAGATTCAAGAAAGCTAAGAATGTCAAAACAAAAATTTGATGAAGTATGAAGTTATAAATCTAGGCACTAAAAAAGATATGAAAACCAAAAAACTTGGTTCTTATTGTACATAATGGGAAAGGAAATCATATACAGAATTTTTGAAATAGTACAAGGATGTGTTTGCCTAGACATATGATGATCTAAAAATATACAACACTAAAATAATTCAGCATGACATGCCCATGAAGAAAGACACCAAGCCATTTAAAGAAAAGCTTCAAAATATTTTTTTGAAATTGGAACCACTCATACAAAAGGAACTAAAAAGTTGTTAAATGCTAAAATATTTTTTCTTGTGTGACCAACTTGATGCAAGACAAGAAGAAAAATGGAGAAATTTGTGTCAATTTTAGGAATCTAAACAAAGTTTTTGTGAAATGCAACTATCATGTTCCTCCCATGGAACATATATTATAGTTGGTAATTGGTTCCAAAATACGTTCACTACTAAATGGATTTTTAGGTTACAATCAAGTGTTGATCACTAACTAGGACAAGTTGAAGACAACCTTCCAAACTAAATGGGGAACATTTTCATGCAAATGAATAGCTTTGGCATATGTTAGGGGCAATATCTAGAGTCAAAATGTTGAGATAGTTTGGTATATCTACTATTATTATATTTTATCATTGTCTAAATAGCATTTAAGAGTTAATTATAAGTTGTGCATGCTTCTAATGAATGTATTGGATCAATATCTATTGAATGTATAGTTTTATTTAAATTGTGTTTATTCTATTGAAGGTATAATTGGAATAGTGTCTAGTTTTATTTGAGAATAATGTTACATCCATACAAATTTTGTATGTCTTAGTTTAGTAGTAATGTATCATTTTATTTGAGGATAATGATATATCCATGCAAAATAGCTTGATGCATCAATGGTCCATGCAATATGGACCAAGGTTGGATGATGGTAGTCAAAGATTTCAAACTAAAGTATTAGAATGATAGGTTACAAATGTTGAAATTTCCTTTTAATTTTTTGTTTTGTTGATACCATATGCTCTATTGTTTTAATATTGATATCCATTTGTAGATACCAAGATGATTGGTTAGAGACATCATCTAGTAGTCTTTAGATTTGGGGAAAGATCCACTTGAGCCATATTCCCTTCCAAAACCTATAATATTTTTCCTACACTCTATTTTCCATGTCTAACATCCTTCATAGAGCAGTGAGAAGTTTTTTTGGCGTAGAGAAGCAATGGGCATTGTTGCCCTGGATAGTTGACCATGTAATCCTCAAGCCCCCTGTATGCAAAGAAAACAACAAGTGGGAGAATGTTAGTTATTTTCTATATTATTTGCATGATTAGTCCCATGTGTTTGTTATGTTGCATGGGAACAATGTGGAGGGGGTCATAGGGGGGTGGAGCCCCCAAGAAAAAATAATTGGGTTGTTTTTGGGTTTGTTTTTTGGTGTTTTCGTCCCATTGAAATGTGATTTTGATCAAGGAATCTAATACAATTCAATGGATCAGGTTTTGGATGTCATATAATCCTATATATATATATTGTATTGTAATGGTGAATTTAATACAATGAGAGTTAGAGATGTAGCTATAAAAATTCATTGGTTTTCCTAGTTAAGGGTTTCTAGGGAAAATGTTTGAGTACTATGTGTGATTGTTATTGTTTTCTTTTTGTTGTATAAACAATTTGTAGTTGTATTTCTATATTGTAAAGGTTTAAAACCTACATGATTGCTCTTGTGAAAGAAAGATTTCAATATCCTTGTTACATTTTATTTTATCAAGTTCCCATGCTTAAAGCCTCAATTCTCATATACTTAATGATCAAATGAAAGGTAGAAACAAGTTGTTTCATTGAAATTCTATGATTAACTATAAAAAAAAAAAGTAAGAAGTTGCAATTTCTACATCAAATAACCTAATTCAATGTTAAACTTCTATGGATTTGATAATTAAATGTCTTCCTTGCCAATTAGGTCTATCCCGGGTGGTAGAGAGGATGAGTATTAACATCCCTACATGGGATCAATTCCCGCAAGTTCTTTTCATGTCACTGATATTTAAACATGTCAATATTACTGTCACTGATATTAATACATCATCATCATCATCAAAACTAGATCCCCTCAACATCAACATCATCAACCCAGGTTCACTTATAAACTGGGTCCACTTAAATATCCTACATCCACATGGGTCCACATATAAACCCAAACATCACTTCTTAAATTTATCTCGAACACTTGTTTGGGACTAGTTGTTGGATTAGTCACAAACCCTAACTTCCAAAAAGTATAACTCCATACTTGTAATGAATCAAGATTTGAAACTTGTACCCAATATTCATCGATACCTTCGCTAAAATTCCTCCAAGTTTTTCTCCTTTAATTTTCACTGAAAAGGAGATATAGCGAATATGGAAGACCTTCCTCAATTCTGGCCTATTTTGGAGAGAAAACTTGTCCAGCATGCCACGCGCTCAATATTTTATATCTTATTCTAAAACTCGTATAAAACATACTACAGACTATACTCTTTCTAATGCAATGGTTTTCACAGAATTTGGATCCTCTATGAATAAGTTATGATTGTTTTACCTACAACACTTGTTTAAGACTAGTTACGGGACTAGTAAAAAACCCTATCTTCCACAAAGTGCATCTCCAAAAGTAAAACGACCCTTAAGTTGAAATTTGTACCATAGGTACCTTGATATTTCTTCTCAACAACCTCCAAGTTTCACTATCTGAATCATTCGAGAAAAAGTAAATATAGTGAAAATGGTAATATGACATTTAAAAACATACCTTAGAACACACCATCACAAGACTTCATCCTCCCTTGGAATTTCCCCCGTCTTCACTTCATATTCCCTCTTAAATTTGTTTCCAAGATTGTGTTAATATATCACAAGATTGAATGATAAAAATCAAAGGTTCTTAAAGTGTATTTATACCCTTCCAAGCACCTTCTTTACTTGACCTTGAGTCGACTTGTAACTTCTTGTTTGCAACAATTTTTTCTCCTTTACTTGACTTTAGGGCCAACTTATAACTTCTTGAACTTAGATACAGGGCTTCTTGACCATATTTTTGGGCTTCATATTTAAGAGGGAATAACTCCTCAAACATGAGGAACCATGTGCCATGCCACCTATCACGGGAAACGGCTTGATGAGGACTATCAATCAATGGATGCATGCATTTGTAATGTCCTTCATACTCTTTTTCTTAAATCATATCCAGGATTCATGTCCAAACCTTCGGGGATTCTTAACCACTTAATCATATTTCCAGGGTTTCTTGTAGACTTCTTCAAAGCATATTCATGTGAGGGCCATGCTTAAAGCTACACCATAAGGGGACCACTTTGGAGACTTCTTCAAATACACCCATGACTTATATAGGCTTATAGACTTCTTCTAGGGTTGACATCAATGAAAACTAATTTTCCAACAATCTCCCCCTTTGGCATTGATGGAAACACTCATACTCCCTCTATGACCATTTCTCCCCCTATCTTCATGCTCGCTCCCCATGTCTTCATGCTTTTGATATTTTTCTCCCCCTTTGACATCAATGGAAAAGGGTAACTCCCCCTGATGATTTCTCTCCCCCTGTATTCTTTGCAAAATGTCATCTAGATCATTGTGGGAAAGAAACTACTCCGAGTTTCTATCGAAGAAACTCAAAATTCTTGAACAAGTTTGGTGAAGATATGTGCAATATGTTATGTGACTTGTTCTTATAGAAAGTAGAACTTTATAGTAATATGGTTGGTCTTGGAATGCATCACTACATTTTTGGAGATACTTATAGCACTGGTATTGTCATTAAATATTGAAATAGGCTCACCATATGTTACTTGTATGTCTTGCAGGTTTGTCTTAATCCAAAGGACTTGAGTACAACATGTTGTTACTGCAATATATTATTCTTTTGTCGTAGACAAGGATACTGAGGATTGCTTCTTACTTAACCACGACACTAGAAAATCACCAAAGTAGAAGGATGCTCCACTAGTACTTCTTCTATCATCAATGCTCCATTCCCAATATGCATCTGTGTAGGCAACCATGGTCATCTCATTCCCTTTCAGATACTACAATCCAAACTATGTTGTTCTTCTGAGATATCTGAAGATCATCCTTACTACCATAACATGAGTTTCCTTCGGTGTTTCTTGAAATCTTGCAACTTGTCCAACTGCTTGCATCACATCTGGTCTTGAGGTTTTCACATAGAGTAGGTTGTCAATCATTTATCTATAAAGTCTTTGATATGCTTTCTTATATTCATCATCTTTTCTCAACAACCAGTCACCATAGGAGTACTTACGAGTTTGCAATCTTCTATTCCAAACTTCTTCAACATTTCTTTGATGTGTTTGGTTTGGGAAATGAAAATCCCTTCATCCAGTTGAGATATCTGGAGTCCCAAAAATAAAGTCAACTCACCAAGTAGGGACATTTCAAACTCACTTTGCATATCTTTAGCAAACTTATTACTCAACCTGTCATCATCACTTCCAAAGATGATGTCATACACATATACTTCAATGATAATTATGTTGTCTAGATCCACTTTTATGTAGACATTGCTATCTAAAATGCCCTTTCTGAATCCTTGAGGTTGTAAGTACTTGTCCAGTCTTGAATACTAGGATCTAGGGGATTTCTTGGGTCCATACATAGCTTTCTTTAATATGCAAACATATCTTCCCTTTCTGACAATAGGAATCCTTCTGGTTATTCTATGTAGACCTCTTCGTCTAATTCTCCATTTAGAAATGTTTCTTTTACATCCATTTATATACTATGATCCTTTTGGAACATTCCTAGGCCAGGATCATTCTAAGTGCTTCCATTCTGGAAAAGTGAGCAAAATTTTCTTCAAAATATATTCCTTCAAATTGAGCATATCCTTTGCATACTAGCTTTGCCTTTTTTCTGGTTACCTGTCCATATTTTTTTAGTTTGTTTCTGAACACCCATTTTGTACCAATCACATTTTTGTCCTTAGGTCTTGGAACCAGTTCCCATGTCTCATTCTTCTTTATTTGATTTAGTTCTTCTTACATGGCCTTGATCCAATGTTTATCATTGTTGGCTTCCTCAAAATGGATTGGTTCAATTGTGGATAGTATTTCTAGATGTCTTTTTTCTAGTGTACAAGCTTGTTTACTTCATGTTGTTTCTATTCCTGCATTTTTATCTCCAATAATTTGTTTCAGTGGATGATTCTTTTGTACCATGTTGGACAGTTGGTTGTAATTGATGTCAACCCTCGGAGAGTGATATTGGGGATTGATGTCAACCCTTATAGATTGATGTCAACCCTTAGATATTGATGTCAACCCTTGGAGATATCCAGAGATGTTGGAAAGTTGATTGACACTTGTATGATCGAGATTGAGTGTGTGTTAGTTGGGTACATTTTATGTAGTCTACATGTAGCCCTGGAGGTATGGTTATGGGACCTGAAGTTGATTAAGGAATATGGACATGAATGAAAATTAAATTGTAGGTAATACTATCATAGATGGATAGTACTCATCGTGCCATTTTCGGTAATATGTGGAACTCCATGTGGTTCCTCACGGTTAGGGAGATATGGCCTTGTAATGTTGGAAGCCACAAAGAGTGGTCAAGAATCCCCTAGTTGGTTACATCTCTTGGTGAAAGGGTAAAATTGTTGTAACAAGAAACCCTTAAAATAAGGAAAGAGGTTACCTATTACAGGTATAAATACACCTCAAAGAGTCTCTCATTGACACACACACATACATTGAATATCTATCTTATGAATGGTATGGTCTATCTTTTGGAAAATCTATTAGTGAATCTGAGGTTGAATGTGACGACATTTTTTTTAAATTGTGAAGGTCTGAAGTAGCGAAAGTTTCTGAGTTGTAGAAAAATGGTCACCCTAGTTTTCTAAGGTTGTACGCGAGATGCATAAGGATGGGTCACATACATACGTCAGCTGCTAGAGGACAGGTCGCATACATCTGTAGGCTACAGGAGCACAGATCGCAGATCTGAGGCAAAGCTTTGAAAAAGAATGTACAAATGAGTTGCAGCAAGGTTTTATGGTACACCACAGTTGCTACATGATATGAGACGGTATGCTTTAGGTTTTCATGACTAAAGGCATGTCTTTTATGTATTTTTTTGAGGCTTGTATCTTGGATGGTATGGCACAATTAAGGCATGTCTTGGAGGCCCTTGATGGTACATGATTGCATATGGTTGAGATGGCATTGTTACATGCTTGAGACACACCCTTGGTACTTGGTATATGGTTGGTACGGTTCATTATTAGAGGCACATCTTTGTCATATTGGCATATACATGAGGCTCATCTTATGGTACATGGTATGATTGAGAATGATATGGGATATGGTTGAGACACATTTCATGGTATATGGTATGGTACACGTGTTGATGTACATGATTGATGTACATGCTTGATGTGCATGGTTGAAACAATGTATGGTACATGATATGGTATATGATTGGTACATGGTATGGTGTTGATGTACTTTGTTGACACATGGTATGGTACATACTTGGTATACATGGTTGATGGTTGAGGCATATGGTACAGGTTGAGGTGCATGGTTGATGCACGGTTTGGTACGGATTGAGGTGCATGGTTAATGCATGATTTGGAACAGGTTGAGTGATGAAGGTGGATATCAGTGGCCACCCACCTTTTCCAACTAGCTCGAAATAGTTTTCTGACAATTTTGATAATTTACTATTTTTAGCAGTTTTTAACTTTTGAGGCCATTTTGAGGGCCTAAATGAACGTTTTTAGGGACTGATATTCTCAATGATAGTTGAAGACTCTAATTGAGCCCCTAAAATGAATCTCTTCGATGATACCTTTCCAACGAGCTATCGTGCACCCCAAATGGAAATCATATGCAAAAGTTACGACCCTGGGAAGTTGATGTACTAACTTACCCAAACGGGGCCCACATGACTTTTGGCGCTTCATCTCCTAGGGTTAGGTTTTTTGGATGTCTAGGGTTTGTGAAATTCTATTTTATTGTAAAAAATGCCTTCAGAGCCTCATTGTAATCATCTTCTTGTGAATGAGCACAGTCATCACATCTCTTCTCAGAGATAAGCCGCCACCATTCCAATAAGCTTGCTTTTCCTCTGCATTTTATAGTTTCATCTTATTTCCTTATTGAATAGAAAAAAATCTTTATTGTATCTCTATTATTTTGTTTTAAGAATATTTTAACAATTTTTATTCATTTCGTTATGCTCATAAAATCCAGATTAGTGGTATCAGAGCGGTCTGCTCCTTCTCGTATTAATGCATGTCCCCAACAAGGTCAGGGTACAAAGAATTGGGTCTCGATCTTGTTTCTCTTGAGGACAAAATCTCTCGCACGCACAAGTGACCTCTCATGGCATGAGAAAAGAAATATGACATGACATGAGATCCTTTCAAAAAAATTCTTGAGGAATCCCTCATGCAATAGAGGAACGAGATGATGGATAGTTTCGCGCAAATCCTTCGGCGGCTACCAACAGGCGACGCATCTTCCTCGACCGGAGGTGCCACCCCCTTCAAGGTACAAATAAACTTCAATATTACTATATTTGAAGGTCATATAGACACATATGTTGTAGACAAGTGGTTCAATCTACTAGAAGGGTATTTTTTTGTCCATAACTTTTCAAATAGAGAAAAGATTACTTTTGTGCTCCTCAAATCCATTTCCCATGTCAAAGATTGGTGGGGAAATTTTTGTGAGCAAAAGGAAATAGAGGAAACCTCATTATTTACAGTCATGGCCACCTGGGAATCCTTCAGGAATGCTATTAAGGAACAATACTACCCTGTTGGAAGTTATGATGACTTGTATACCAAATGGACCACACTGCGGCAAGAAAGAGACCAAGTAGTGCCAGAGTTCACAAATATCTTCCATACCTTGCACACCAAGCTAGGTATCAAAGATTCAAAATGACATATGTTGCTCAAGTATTGGGGTGCTTTGCACAAATACATACAGACCGAAATGGAATTTATGGACATATCGTCCTTGGGCACGGCCTACCGATATGCCATCAAAATAAAGCACAAGCTCAAACAAAAGACGCGACAATTTGGGCCTGGGAACCCCTCACAACAAAATCCAAGAAAGGGCGGCCCCCACCCACATAAAAAAGGACAGAGCAAAGATGGACAGTATCAAGACAATCAATCCAAGCCGCAAGCAAAGAAGGACACTGGAAATACAAAGAAAGATACCGAGAAGTGGTTCGACTTCCATAAGAGCCCTTGGCATAACACTATTGATTGCCACTCAAAGCATTTGTTGGTGGCCGAAGTGAAATCCTTTGAATCAGATGTGGGTTATGACTTTGAGTTAGAAATAGAAAGGGGGAGATGGATCATTGACATGGAACCCAGTGCCATCGTTGCTACCACCAAGCTCCAGCCTGGTGAACCAGACGAGCCAGAAGAAGGTGAGTGTCTCTTCCATTCATAGATGTGGATGAAAGGCACCCCGCTGCACTTCATTATTGATAGCGGTAGCCAGAAGAACCTCATCTCAGCAGAGGTCGCTAAGCAGTTGGCCCTGTCGACAACGCCACACCCACAACCCTACACCATTGGACAGCTCTGCCAAGGAAGCAATCTTCGCATCAACCAACAGTGTCGACTATCGTACGGCATCAAGCCCTTCAAAGATGAGGTATTTTGTGATGTTTCTCCTCTCAAAGTTTGTAATGTTCTTTTGTGCCAACCTTATTTATGGAAATGTCATGCTATATATGAGTCTTGGCCTCACAGTGTTATTATTACTTTGAATAGGAAATTGTACAGGATACCCAAGGGAGTCCCTCCTAGTGTTATTTCCTTGATCTCTGCCAAGCCATGCAAGAAGGTCATCTCTCCGACCAGGAAATTTGTCTTCTTCATGATTCGCTCTCAGAGTGAGTGAAAGATTGCAGCCACATCTAGGGTCTTCGCAGCCGATCTCTCCACACAATAGAATCAATTGGATAAGGTCGTGAAAGAATACTTGTATATCTTCTCTTCTCCTATCGGGGTACCTTTGCACTTCCAGGTCAAGCATTCCATCAATATCACCTCAGGCGCATTGCCACCCAATGGGCCAGTCTACCACTACTCTCTGTTAGAAAATGAGGAGATCACGAGGCAGATCTAAGAAATTCTCCACAGGGAGCACATATGTCCCATATCATTGCCTTGTGGGAGCCCAGTCATGTTGGTGCAGAATAAAGATGGGACCTGGCAACTCTGCATGATTATCGGGCCTTGAATAAAATCACAGTCTGAAATCGATACCCGATTTCCTGAATCGACAGCCTCCTTGATCAGCTCACGGGGGCCAAATAATTCAATAAGATTGATCTAAAGTTTGGCTACCACCAGGTCTCAATAGAACAAACAGATGTATGGAAGATAGCCTTCAAGTCAAAAGAAGGTCTTTTTGAATGGTTGGTCATGCCCTTTGGTTTGAAAAATGCTCCAGCAAATTTTATGAGGATGATGGATGATATCCTACAACCTTTCACCAATATTTTTGTAATGGTGTATCTGGATGACATCCTAATCTACATCAAGACTTGGGAGGAACACTTGCAGCATATTCAACAGGTTCAGCACACCCTGGGGCAGCACAAACTATATACAAACTTGGAAAAATGCTCCTTCGGCATGAACAAGGTCCATTACTTAGGCTACATCGTTGATCAGCATGGTGTGCATGTGGATCCGGCAAAGATCTAGGTCATCTGTGAGGTGTCAGCTCCAACCACACTCATTGAGCTTCAAATCTTCTTGGGCCTCGCCAATTTCTATCACAGGTTCGTGTTGGGATTCTCTCATATCGCATGGGCCCTCGTCCAAGTAACCAGGGGTGGAGGTAAGGAAAAAATTGTGTGGGGCCTGTCCCAAAAACAAGCCTTTGAGGACTTAAAGAATCGTTTATGCTCATCCCCAATACTTTCATTATCGGACCTACAACATCCCCTTGAGATCAAGACAGATGCTACAGACTATGTTGTGGGCATCATTCTCACTCAACACGGCCACCCCATGGAATATCATAGTGAGCCAATGTTGGCCCTTGGTTATGGATTAAGGAAGGAAGCAAATACTAAGGAAGAGGAAATACGAAGTACAAAGAGCGCAGAAGGCACACAAACTGAGAAAGGGTCGAAGTGGTCAAAGAAGTAGAAAAGAAGGAGCGAAGTAAGGAAAAGTGAGTCATTGAAAGAGAAGATCAAGGAAGATGGATCATGGACAACTCAGCAAGCGGAAAAAGACACCAACGGGCGCTTTGGAGCACTTCATGGGAAAGAAGGAATAACATGTTGGCGAAGCCCTTAAGATGCGAGGCATGTGGACCTAGGGTTTTGGCACCTAGGGTTTTGGATCTAGGGTTTTGACACCTAGACTTTGGTCATGTAATGTATAAATAAAGGTCAAAAAGAGTCGGGAGGGTATGTTAAGGATTATGATTATTGTCATTGTGTGAGACAAGTGTTGTGTTGTGAGAGCAGTTTGTATTATGGATCTTCAATTGGGTGTGAAGATCAACCCTGCATTTGGGTGTGCAGGGAGGGGAGAGAAAGAGATCTGCAGCTAAGTGCGCAGATAGAACTGTATGTTTCCATATAATATATCAAGACATGCAATTATGTGGACGTAGCCCTAGGAAGAGGGTGAACCACGTATATCTTGTTGTTCTTTATGGTTGATGTTATGTTATTTGCTCTCTGTTATATTATTATGGCATGATTGTTCGATCATAGATATAACTTCGTGAAGTAAGCATAATATTGTTAAGCATAGTTAGGTTACCTGTGTTATTGTTCTGGATCCACTTTGCACTTCCTCTAGTTTTAAACACCTGTGTCATCTGCTTCGCAAGTGTTGCTGAAAGGGCCAGTAGTTAGGGTTTGTTGGTACACTATTAGAGTTGAACCTTGGGTCTACCCCTTTGCCAGCAAATCATTCCATTTTCGGGATAGGCATCTTCTTGAGGGATGTCAAGGTGATTTCCTTCAAAGACAGAGATTCAGAAGTGGATAGAAGAACAAGAAAGGGACTTCGTCGAAACTGAGAACAAGAACCCTAGCATTAGTACAAAGGATTGGTTGGGAAGGTACAAATTTACTGATATACACGAGATTTTCTTTGGAGGAGTTCATAAGGAATTATATGAGTGGTTAGCTAGATTAGCAAACACTCAGTTTGAGATCAGATCTAGGTCACTTGTGGTTTGGACATCAGCGTTGATCAAGAAGGTCAAGAGAGTTGATAACGTCGCGCGAGAGAAGTGGATCTCTGGTTTGATAGAACTATTGGAGGGTACATTACTGAGTTTTCCATTGACAAAGTCAAATCCTATAGTCAAGCAGAGAGGTATTTCTTTAAGGGACCTAGAGGAAAGTTACTACACTTTTTAAAGTTGAGGATTAAGATGTTATTGCATGAGAAGAATATCATGAAGATACAGTGAAGCTAATGTTCAAGAATTCAGACAGCGATAGTGACATAGAGGCTGGACTCATGCATAGTGGAAGACCATTCAGAGAGGTTCCTCTCGTGAACCTATTTAAGCAGAATTACATAGATGAGGGATTCTACAGTGGAGAATAAGCAGAGTTGTCGAACGAAGAGCGGTCAGAGTCCACAAGGACAGAAGAAGTAGGGACTGAAGAACTTCGTTGAGGAGAACCAAAAACTTCAAGGATTGTTCTCACTGTCGAAGTAAGTATTATTACTCCTCATGTTGTTTTAGCAGCACTAAGTAACCAAAGTATTCAGAGCAATCATAGCACTCATAACACTATTACAAGCAGTTCAGTACATACTCGGTCGAGAAACCTAGGAAGATCTATGGAAGATGAAATGAGGTTACCTATCTTTAGAGAAGATGGATCTGAAGATCCTGATCAGTATTGGTTCTTATGTGAAGTTATATGGAGCATTAATTAAGTCACTTACGGGGTTTTTAAGAGAACCCAGTTTAGTACTACCTTGAGGGACCGCGCACTGAGTTGGTATATGAAGTTTGCTTCAGGACCTGGACAACCTAAACCGTTGAATGGCATTAAGACTGTGATGAGTGTAGAATTCAAGAAACCTAAGTCAGAGTCACAATGAATTACAGAGTTGAAGGAAATCAAGCAGAAGGTGACTGAACCTATTTGCGAGTTTGATCAGAGGTTTAAGACTCTGACATGTCGATTGATTTTTCAGATCCTAGATGAAAAGAATAAAGAATGGTTCATCATTGCTCTCCTACCACACATCAGATTTCCTCTGATGCAACAAAAAGTCTCTTCACACACCGAGGCATTAGAGATCGCCATGAAACCAGAAGCAACCCCTGTAGGAGAATCCAGCCCAGGTATGAGCCATATCTTGAATCAGTCAACCAGTTTATCTTTACAGGTCGAAGATATGAAGAAATATAAAGGGAAGGAGAAAAGAGAAGACATTTGGTGTATCATATGTAAATCAAAGGGCCATGACAGAGATCATTGTTCCCTATTTAACGAATACTTGGCTTCTGGAGCCCCTAGTCCTTTGAAGCAAGCTATTGTACCCTGGTGTGAGCTATGTAGAACTAGACATCCCCCTAGTGAATGTTACTATATGCAAAAGTATGTCCAAACCCCTACCAATATTTATTGTACATTTTGAAAATCTGTAGGGAACAATGAGAAGGATTGTAAGGCTTATGATCTCATGCATGAAAGATTAAGGGATACATATAGAACTCAAGGAGAAGTACAACAATAAGGAAACAATGCGTAATTCAACTCCCATGGTAGAGGAAACTTTAACCCTCATGGTGGATTCAGAGGAAGAGGAGGAGGAGGAGGCATGACCCATGGGTCGAGGTCGAGGTCAGATCATTTGCTATGATTGTACATAGCCAGGACATTTGGCAAGAGATTGTCAGAACCTTTGCACTACTTGTAACTACTGTAATTCATTTGATCATGTCAATGAAGATTGTCTAGTATTGTTAGCCAAAATTCAGAAGAGACAAGGAGGAAACCAGCAAGTCCATTTGATATTAGTAGAACCTCACGATGAGGACCCTAGAGTCATTGTGATTACTAGAGGAGGCGTTGTTATAGGAAAAGACAGGGTAACTCCAAGAAAGACTACAGAGGAATCAGGGATCAGAAGAGATGCAGAGAAAACACAGTTGTTTGATCCAAGGAAAGAGAAGCAGAATTTTGAGGAAGCAAGAAGAGAATTTTTCGAAGAACATGAATCTTCATCTAGGGAACAACCAGAAGTAAAAGAATGTGGAATGCCTCTGGAATTTGATCAGTCTGCCTTGCCCGGGAAAGGAAAAGAGGTAAGCAAGCTTGTGGATTTCTTATGTACTTGCATTAATTTGATTAAGGATGAAAGAGTTGTGCAAGATCTACAACACTTGATAAGACAGTATGAGATAGGAAGGGTAGATCCTCTGTTGAATAAAGAAGTACATAAAGTATCTAGAAAGAGAAGGACAAACAAGGAATTGCACCTTAATGCTCAGATTGGAGACTATGACATAGATTATCTGGTCGTCGACTTAGGATCAAAATTCAATGTTATGACGAAGCAGACCTAGGCACTGATGGGAAAACCTAAGTTGGTTTACTCTCCGATCAGGCTCAGGATGGCTAATCAGTAGGCAGTAAGCCCCTTTGAAATACTGGAGCATGTCCCTATGGACATCGACGGGGTGAGGACGTTTGTAGACTTCAAAGTAATTGAGATAGTTGATGATAGTTGTCCTTATCCTATGTTGTTGGGTATTAATTGGGCTTTCAATAATTCAACTATTGTTGACCTCAAGAAGATAAGAATGAAATTAAAGGGTAATATCCTTAAGGTCATTGCACCTCTTGATCCCGATGAAGGTCGCAGCTACACAGAACCTATCAGAGAAGAAGACCACGCATATGAACTAGAAAACATATATAAACTGACAGCAGGATAGCAGGATTACATTAATCCTACAACATATGGACATTTAAGTTGGCGAAGTGAAAGTGCATGCTCGTAGGATTCAAAAGAATCATTGGAGAACTGGAAGAACATAATGTATGAAGTCTCTATGCGGAGATGTGCCAGATTGACCAAGGCAGTTCGCTGGATTGGCACAGAAGTAAGTAATCTTCCCACCTTTGATGGGTTGAATCATTTAGAGACATTTTTATTAGAATTCAAAGGAATTGTACCAGCACAACAGAGGTTGGTGGAACTAGATGAAGCTTTGAGAGAAACACCAACTAGATGGTGGGGAACACACAAGAAGAACATCACAGAGTGGGTACAATGCCGCACCTTATTGACAGTGCACTTTTCAGACCAAGCAGAAGGATGTGAAGTTCGATACACAAGCCAGAGTTGTCCTAAGGACCACATGTGAAGTTGTGAAGAGGCCCAGAGCAACATTCCTAAAGAACAGTGGGTGCACAAGTTCATTAACACTTTGGATACTACACCTATCAACTGGTATCTTCAAGCAGAACTGCGCCTCATCACTACAAATTGGTATGGTATGACTCAGAAATTTATAGCTACATTGTTATTTGAAAGTCAATACCCTACAGTAGATCAAGTTTTACAAATTGTAAGATAGAAAATCTTTAAGGAGGCACCTAACCTCCCTTTGTAACAAGAAGAAGATATATGGATTGCATCGTTTCAGAGATTACAGGGTTGTTACAATATTAATGCCGGTGAAGATGATGATCCTAGGAATGTTAACATCGTAGAAACTAAGGGGTGGAGAGACATAGAAGGGCCAGGGATTGAATTACCTTTTATTGGGAATCCTATCAAAATTAACAAGGTTAATATTGGAATAGAGAAAACACCTAAGTTGGAAAATGTTGGAGATTATTGGGATGATGCCACTATTGATAAGATTACAAAACTATTGCACGAATATCAGGACTTGTTTCCAACCAAGTTCACAAATATGAACGACATTAAAGGGCCCATGGGAGAAATAAAAATACCTTTGAAACCAAATGCAAGGCCAGTCAAGCAGAACCCTTATAGATTGAATCCCAAGTACAAGCAGAAAGTTAGGATTGAGTTAGATAGAATGTT
Source organism: Picea engelmannii (assembly GCA_009831015.1). Lineage (NCBI taxonomy): Eukaryota > Viridiplantae > Streptophyta > Pinopsida > Pinales > Pinaceae > Picea > Picea engelmannii. The sequence continues at coordinate 1,214,508 of ML776557.1, read as the reverse complement.
GGAAGCAGGAATCATAGAACCTGTTGAAGAATCTGAATGGATCATCCCTATGGTGGTCCAAGATAAGAAGTCAAGAGAAATCAGAATCTGTGTAGATCTAAGGAAACTAAATGATGCATGCTTACATGATCCATTTCCTACATCGTTTACTGATGAAGATTTAGATAATGTAGGAGGACAGGAAGTTTACTCCTTCACAGATGGATTTTTAGGGTATCAACATATCAGGATTGCTAAGGAAGACAAACATAAGACCACATTTGCAATAGAATGGGGTTCTTTCCAATACAATGCGGTGCCTTTTGGATTGAAGAATGCACCAGCCATCGTTTCCAGGGTGGGGGTCGAAGCATTCAAGGAATTTTTACATAAATTTTTAGAAGCATATTTTGATTATTGGACTATTTTTAGCTTATTAAACACTCATATTGAATGTTTGAGACTAATGTTGGATAAGTGCAGGCAATGTCAGATTGCCATGAACCTGAAGAAATGCATTTTCCTTTCACCTTTTGGAGTATTTCTAGGACACATTGTATGTAAGCAGGGATTGTTGGTAGATCCTTCTAAGATTGCCATCATTGTTGATCTACCTCCCCCTACTTCGATTATACAGTTGTGCACTACGTTGGGACATATTGGATACTACAGAAAGTTTATCAAGGGATATGCACAGATAATAGCACCCATGGAAAAACTTTTAAAGAAATACAATAAGTTTCGATGGACAGAGGAATGCCAGCAGAGCTTCGACACACTAAAGAAGAAAATGGTTACTGCACCTATTTTGTTTTTCCCAAATTGGAGTAAGGAATTCCATGTCCATGTCAATGCTTCGTCCGTTGCAATAGGAGCAGGAGACATTGACCACCCTATAGCCTTTGCTAGAAGGAATCTTTCTATAGCTGAACTAAATTACACTACCACTGAAAGAGAAGGCTTAGTTATGGTATACGCGCTGCAGAAGTTTAGACACTACTTGTTGGGAGGACATTTTAATATGTTCACTGATCACTCTGCAGTGAAATACTTAGTCAACAAGCCAGTGTTGGTGGGGATAATTTGCATATGGATAATATTATTTCAGGAATATGATTTTGAGATCATGGTCAAGCCAGGAAGATTGAATAAGGGACCTAGCCACTTATCCATATTGGAACATGGAGAGGAACCTACCTGTTTGGATGGTACACTACCAGATGCACAGTTGTTGGCAATCAGAAAAGTCGATTATCACTTTGTCAAGATAGTCCAATTTATGTCTATAGGAATGGCACCCTGCGAGTATACAATTTTTCAGAAGAAGCAACTGGTGGTTCGCACTACAGATTTTTCACTTATAGTTGGATAGCTATATAAGATGGGACCAGATGAGATCTTGAGGAGATGTGTTATGGAGGAAAAAATATCGTTGATTATTGCAGAATCATATGAAGGCATTGCAGGAGGACATCATGCAGGGAAAGTAACATCACAAAAGGTTCTCAGAGCTGGCCTCTAGTGGCCCACCTTACATAAAGATGCTAAGGAATACTACAGATCCTGCGATGTATGCTAAAGAGTAGGGAAGCCTTCCAGAAGAGATGAGATTCCTTTAGCACCTCAGCTGACTTTACAGGCATTTCAGAAATGGCCCATTGACTTTGTGGGACCTATCAACCCACCAAGAAAGCGCACAGGAGCCCGATACATCATCACTGCAACAGAGTATTTGACCAAATGGGCAAAAGCAAGAGCAGTTAAGGATTGTATTGCAACTACAGTTGCATGATTCATCTTTGATGATATCATAGCTAGATTTGGATGCCCAAAGATCCTTATGAGCGATCAAGGTACACATTTTATTAATAAGACTATTGAAGCCTTGACTCAAGAATTTGAAGTTCACCATCAAAAGAGCACACCATACCACCCACAGGCGAATGGTACAGTCAAAGATTTCAATAAGATCTTGGAGACAGTGCTGACGAAGATTTGCAGTGTGAACAGAGATGATTGGGATTTGAGAGTACCAGCGGTGTTGTGGGATTATCAAACCACATGCAAAAAGCTAACAATGCAGACTCCCTTTAAGTTAGTTTATGGCTTGGAATTAGTGGTACCTATGGAATATTTGGTTCCCAGCTTAAGAATTGTAGTATTTACAAGCATGGATGACACATGCGTTGTTCAAGACAGACTCGTGTGGTTGTTGGAACTAGAGGAACACAGGTTTATTGCAAGATTTCAATAATGGGTACAGAAAGAACGAGAAAAGGCTTACCATGACAAACATATCAAGAAGAAAACATTCAAGCAAGGAGATTTGGTATTGTTATATTACAATAAGTTCATGAAGCATCCAGGGAAGTTTAGGACACATTGTCTTGGACCATTTGAAATTTCCTATGTTACAGAAGGAGGAGTTACGCAGTTGAAGACCCTTAATGGAGAATGGAAAGAAGGTTTGGTAAATGGGAGCTAGTTGAAATTGTATTATGACAACCAGCTGCCTCGCAGCTCTCAGTAAAAGAAAAAGAAGAAGGGTCTAGGTACCAGGTGCAGTTGAAACTGGGTACCAGACACAGAAAAGACAGACTGCACACAACAGGGAGGGACAGAGCAGAAAGCACAGGCTGCTCCATGCAGCCTGCAGTCGAAGTGATACAAAGGGCTCAACCCTGCAGTGACTTGGGACGAGTCACAGGTGAGTGTCGGGAGCATGTTGGCCCTTGGTTATGGATTAAGGAAGAAATCAAAGACCAAGGAAGAGGAAAGATGAAGTACGAAGAGTGCAGAAGGCACACAAACCAAGAAAGGGTCGAAGTGATCAAAGAAGCATAAATGAAGGAGTGAAGTAAGGAAAAGTGAGTCGTTGAAAGAGAAGATCAAGGAAGACAAATCAGCAAGGAAGATGGATCATGGAAAATTCAACAAGCGGAAAAAGACACCAACGGGCGCTTTGGAGCACTTCACGGGAAAGAAGGAAGAACACACTGGAGAAACCCTTAAGATGTAGGGCATGTGGACCTAGGGTTTTGGCACCTAGGGTTTTGGATCTAGGGTTTTGACACCTAGACTTTGGTCATGTAATGTATAAATAAAGGTCAAAAAGAGTCGGGAGGGTTGGTTAAAGATTATGATTATTTGCATTGTGTGAGAGAAGTATTGTGTTGTGATAGTAGTCTATATTTTGGATCTTCAGCTGGGTGTGAAGATCAGCCCTGTAGTTGGGTACACGGGGAGGGGAGAGAAAGAGATCTGCAACTAAGTGCAAAGATAGAACTGTATGTTTCCATCTAATATATCAAGAAATGCAGTTTTGTGGACATAGCCCGAGGGAGAGGGTGAACCATGTATATCTTGTTGTTCTTTATGTTAAGAACCAAATATCAATATAGCATAGAAAAACCTCAGAAAAAGTACTCAACACCTTGAAAAACAGATAATTTGAGATAATAAGCCTCTTCAAGGGGGCAACCTCCTTTTACCCCACTTAAATGTTCAAGTACAAGATGATTCAAAATGAAAATGTCTCCTTAGTATATATAGGAGACTAAGAGGTATAATTACAACTAATGGCCTAAAGCCGACATAAATAAAATAACATTAGTAATATAATATGCCCCAATTAAGGGGTAATGAGCCAATTTTAGGGCTTAACATGCACCTCCCCTTGAGACAAGTGTTGTCCGCAACACTTGAATAAATCTAGATGCTTCTGTATAAAAGACTCGTCTTCCCAAGTGGAATCTTCAGCCGGTAGTTTCCTCCATTTAATGAGATACTCTGAAATGGATCTATTCCTCAGCTGACGAATTCTTGTGTCAGTGACGGCCTCAGGCTCCAATATGATTTTTCCTTCCTCGTCAAGTTCTAGCAATATAGTTTGAACTGGGATTTTGTCGCCTATAACCTTCTTTAAGCATGAAACATGGAAAACTGGGTTTACTCGTGAAGATGCAAGCAGCTCCAATTTGTATGCCATAGTACCAATATTTTGCAACACCTTATAAGGGCCACGGTACTTTGGTGATAATTTATTATCCTTCTTAGCTTTCTTGAGGGACATCTATTTGTATGGTTGTAGTCTTAAAAATAACCAATCCCCTACTTCAAAACTTCTTTCACTACGATGTTGATCTCCTTGTTGTTTCATGCGATTATGTGCCATGGTCAGGTTGTCCTTTAAGATTTGGAAAACTTGTTGTTGATTCTCGATGTGATCTTCCACTACCTGAACCTTAGATTTTTATTTTAGAGAAGAAGTGATTGAAGGAGGGTGGTATCCATAAAGTGCCATAAATGGTGTCATTTTTGTTGCAGTATGAAAGGAAGTGTTATACCACCATTCTGCCAAGGGTAACCATTTGAACCATTGTGTTTGTTTATCAGAGACAAAGCAATGAAGCTAGCCTTCTAGACATTTGTTCACTATCTCAGTTTGTACATCAGATTGAGGATGATAGGATGAGCTATGGGATCTCTGTCACTTACAATAATCTTTGGGCTGCCATGTAGATTTTGAATTGTCTCCATGAATGCGGTGGAAACTGTACTAGCTTTGAAGGGATGAGAGACTGCACAAAAGTGTGCCTACTTGGTCAGTCTATCAACAATCACCATGATGACACTCTTTCCTTCAGACTTTGGTAACCCTGTGATGAAATCTAGGGAAACCTCCTCCCAGCGCTGACTTGGGATGGATAATGGTTGTAAAAGACTTGGGGTCTTAATTGTTTAAACCTTATTTTGTTGGCAAACCAAACATTCTGCCACAAACCTTTGAACATCAGTTTTAAGGCCATCCCAAAAAAAATCCTTCTTGAATCTATGGTAGGTTTTCAAAAATCCCGAGTGCCCTCCTACTAGAGAGGTGTGCAATTC
>ML776557.1:1192017-1204821 GCA_009831015.1 Picea engelmannii | reverse complement strand
TGAAAATGTCTCCTTGGTATATATAGGAGACTAGGAGGTATAATTACAACTAATGGCCTAAAGCCGACATAAATAAAATAAAATTACTAATATAATATGCCCCAATTAAGGGGTAATGAGCCAATATTAGGGCTTAACACTTTATGGTTGATGTTGTGTTATTTTCTCTCTGTTATATTGTTATGGCATGATTGTTAGATCAGAGATATAACTTTGCGAAGTAAGCATAATATTGTTAACCATATCTAGGTTACCGAGATTGTTGTTCTGGATCCACTTTGCATGTCCTTTGGTTGTAGACACCTATGTCATGCAACCTCCATTTTGCTACTTTGGGTGAGACTTCATATGCTTCGCAAGTGTTGTCGAAAGGGCCAGTAGTTAGGGTTTGTTGGTGCGTTGTTAGAGTTGAACCCTGGGTTTTCCCCTGTGCCAAAAGACACTATCATTTCTTGTTCGTAAGTACCCTACTTACAACAAATAAATGTACTCCATTGTGCAAGCCTGGTTCTAGTGGACACATTGCATTCTTAGGAAGGAGATAGTCATCCACATTGATCACAAGCCACTACAGTTCATGCAAACCCAAGGTAAATTTCAAAATGACCACCATCAGAAGTGGTACACATACTTACAACAATTCCACCTCAACATCAAGTATAAAACAGGAAGTACCAACCGAGTTGTTGATTGCCTCAACCGACCTCCATTCGCGGCACTCACCATGGTGCTAGAATCTTACGGCCGCGAGACCTCCAGATGGCCCCACCTCTACGAGACAGATCCTGACTTCTCCACCACCTACCAAATGTTGGGCGCCAACTCAATGGTCGCTAATTTCCATCTTCGAGATGGGATTTTGTGTCTTTTGGGCCATCTCTACATTTCATCAAGTGAGTGTGTGAAGCAGATTTCGGAATCTCACTACAGTTAGGTGGCAGGACACTTTGGCGTCGAAAAGATAGTGACAGTGTTGTAGAAACATTTCTATTGGCTGAAACTTCGACAGGATGTCGGCAAGTATATCAGGTCCTACACCGCCTATGCTAGTTCCAAACCAACCACAAAGAAACGGGGCATGTACACCCCTCTACCTACTCCTGACATGTCATGGGAATCCATCTAAATGGACTACATGTCGGGCCTCCTGTCGACCAAGCGGGGAAATGACTGTTTTTTTGTGGTTGTTGATCGCTTTTCCAAGATGGCGATTCTAGCCGCCTACAAGAAGAACATCATAGCAGAATCCACTGCGAAGATATTCTTTGAACGAGTATGGGTACATTTTGGGATCCCACAAACTATTATCTTAGACCATGACAGTCGATTCCTCAACACATTATGGTCGAGCCTCTGGTCACTGTTGGATACCAAGCTCACCAAATCCATTGCCTTCCACCCCTAGATAGGTGGCCAAACTGAGGTCATCAATCGAATGATCATACATATCCTTCGCATGTACAATTCAAAACACCCTTGTACATGAGATGAGAGTCTTCCCTATGTCCATCATAGCTACAATTGAGCCCTACATAGCTCAACTAGTCAAAGCCCCTTTCAGGTGGGGTTGGGATTCCAACGATTGGGCCCCATGGATGTTGCACTACCCCTAGAGACCACCTCGATTGACTCATACCCTACTCCACCAGAAGCTGACAAAGCCACCCGATTCATTAAGTGGATCCATCACATCCACCAATAGGTTTAAGATATTCTACAGAAGTCTAATGCCAAGTACAAGCAGTGCCATGATCAACATCAGGTGCCACATAAGTTTCAGGTGGGTGACAAAGTTTGGTTGCACTTGCAGAACGAATGCCTTATAGGGCCCCATAAAAATATTTTCCCACTCTATTATGGGCCGTACAACATCACCAAGGCTGTGGGTGACAATGATTTTGAGCTCAACATTCCCCCTTTCCTTGGCCTGCACCCAATATTCAACGTGGTTCTCCTTCAACCATATTTCCCACCATTATTGGACACCTCAAAGATAGCAGAACAGTTGAAACCAACAAATCTCAACCATGATTTCATGAAACATGCATCCAATGATCATATTTTGGACACACGTATCAAGGGAACTTGATAGCAAAGGACCTAGCTTTATCGAGTCATCAAAGCAGGGCATCTCCTACACCAAGGCAAGTGGCTCACTCGGAGCCAAATTCAGCAGAAATTTCCTCATCTTATGGGGGAACTCAATGCAATGGAGACCATTGCTTCCTAAGGAGGGAGGATTTATCTAGGTGGATATCGGTGGACATCAACCTTTTCCAATTGGCCCGAAACAGTTTTCTGTCAATTTTGGTAATTTACTATTTTTAGCAGTTTTTAACTTACGGGGCCATTTTGAGGGCCTAAATGATGGATTTTTAGGGATAAATCTTCTCAATGATAACCAAGGGCTCTTATTGAGCCCCAACAATGAATATCCTATAATATACCTTTCCAACAAGCTATCGTGTGCCCCAAACAGAGATCGTATGCAAAAGTTATGACCCCAGGAAGTTGATGTACTGACCTACCCAAACGGGGCCCACATGACTTTTGGCACTTCATCTCCTAGGGTTAGGTTTTTTGGATGTCTAGGGTTTGTGACATTCCATTTTATTGTAAAAAATTCCTTTGGAGCCTCATTGTAATCATCTTCTTGAGAATGAACCTAGTTGTCACATCTCTTCTCAGAGATAACCCGCCACCATTCCAGCAAGCTTGTTTTTCCGCTGCATTTTACAGTTTCGACTTATTTCCTTATTGAATAGAAAAAGTCTTTTATTGTATCTTTGTTATTCTGTGTTAAGAATATTTTAATAATCTCTATTCATTTCATTCTGCTCATAAAATCCAGATCATTGAGGTGCATGGTTGATGCATGGTTTGGCACAGGTTGAGGTGCATGGTTGATGCACGGTTTGTTATAGGTTGTGGTGCATGTTTGATGAATGGTTTGGTACAGGTGTTGGTGCATGGTTGATGCACGTGTTGTGATACAGGTTGTGGTACATGGTTGATGCTTGGTATGGTACAGTTTGATGGTTTGGTATATGATTTGGTACATGGCTAAGACACATATCTTGTGATGGTATGTTGTTGACCTTGGTACATCCTTAGTAGAGGCATGTGTTGGTGATATTGGACATCTAGTTGAGAGGTGTCCTTGGCCTATTATCCATGTGAGAGAATATGGTTGAGGATCAGTGATAGTGACAGGTTGGACAGGTTGGATAGGTTGACAATTTAACAATGACAGTTTGGATAATGTGGCAGGTTGATAGGTTACAGGTTGGACAGGTTGGATAGGTTGACAATTTAACAGTGACAGGTTGGATAATGTGGCGTGATAGGTTGACAGATACAATGATAGGTTGACAGGTTACAGGTTGATGTGACAGTGACAGTGGCAGTTATTTTGGTAGTGACAGTTGGTCTACACTTATATTTCATGGAAGTAGGATGGGGCAAGGAAAGGGGGTTGTAGCCTCCTTCTGGTTTGTGCTAGAGAATCATGGAATTGGAGCTTCCTTTAGTTTGGAGCCTAAGAACTAGGTGGTTGTAGCTACCTTCTGGTTGGAGCTAGAGAACCCAGGGGGTTGTAGCTTCCTTCTGGTTGGAGCTAAAGAATTTAGGGAGTTGTAGCTTCCTTCAGGTTGGAGCCTAAGAATAGGGGGTTGCAGCCTCCTTCCAATTGCAGCTGGAGAATTTGGCAGTATGTGCTTCCTATGAATGAATTCTTGATATATATAAGAAATCATTCCAAAGTTCTCTCCCATTTGGGTTTCCACGTAAATAATGGTGTATTGTGTATTTGATGTGATTTTGTTGATGTGATGTTGCTTATGATTATATGCTCATGATATATTGAATGCAATCATAGATGATACATTAATGGTAAATTGTTGAACATTGTTGATAAAGTGAAAGAATATATATTGTGCTTAAAAGTGATATGAAGTGCCCATACTGATTCACCCCCCTCCACTCTTAGTATTCCAACATACCCAATGGTTAGGTGTCCTAGAAGGTATTTGAAGATCTTGTTGGTCATTTTCTTATTGTTCTGCTTATAGCTGCTTCTCTTCTTACTATTCTTCTTCTACTACTACTACGTCTTCTTTTTTTAGTTCATCTTTTGCTTCCCTCTCTTCTGAATTTTTGCTTTCTTCTCGAGCCTTTAGCACATTTCTTTCAGCAATCTTTACATTGATGTTTTCCACTATTTTTTTTAGTCTTAGGTTGTAGCATTTTTATGCATTGCTTTTGCTTGAGTAACCAACCAATATGCCTTTATCAACTTGAGAATCAAATTTTCCAATCTTGATATCTTCTCTTTTTATGTAACATTTGCTTCCAAACACTCTAAAGTGCTTGACATTCACCAATATTCCCTTCCATAGTTCATATGGAGTCTTGTCACTGTTGCTTCTAAGAATTCCTCTGTTCAACGTATCAATGGTTGTATGCATTGCTTGTACCCAAAAGATATCACCCAACTTGGAATCTTTCAGCATGGTTCTGGCCATTTCCTGTACAATTCTATTCTTCCTTTCAACAACTCCATTTTTCTAAGGTGTCCTAGCTTCTGAGAATTTCCTTTTTATTCCATGTTCTTCATGGAATTCCATGAATTCTTTTGACGTGAACTCACCTCCATTATCTGATCTCAAACACTTGATTTTCAAATCAGTCTCATTTTCAACCATCTCTTCGAATACACTGAAACATTTGAATGCCTATGACTTTTTCTTGAGAAAGAAAATTGTGGTCATTCTTGTACAATCGTCAATAAGTAGCACAAAGTATTGTTCGCCATTCATCTATTATTTTCTCATCGGTACGCATAGATCAGTGTGTGTAATTTCCAATTGTTTTGTTGTAGATTATTCCTTTGTCATGAACTCATATCTTGTTTGTTTTCCATGTAGAAAGTGCTTGCACATGGTATCAGTTGGCTTTAAAATTCTAATAATTTCTCTTATCGCTTCCTTTCTGTTGATTTTAACAAGATTATCAAAGTTCATATGACCCATTCTTTTGTGCCAAAACCAACTTTCATTTTACTTTCCCAAGCAACATCTTTCCTTTCTGATATCATTTAAGATGTATATATTGTTTGTAATCCTTATTGATGTTGCCACCAACTTGCTTGATCCTTCTTTCCTTATTTTACATTTCTTGGAGTCGAATAGGACTGTGTGTCCTTGGTCAAAAATTTGACTCACACTTAGAAGATTATGCTTCATATTTTCGACAAGTAGAACATTTTATGCCATATCATCTTTACTTCTAATCTTGATTATGCATTTTCCTATAATTTTGGTTCAGTTATCGTTTCCAAATGAAACTAAAACATCTATTTCTTTCTTTAGAGTTACAAACCTATCCTTTTAACATGCCATATGCTTTGAGCAACCACTATCAACGAACCAATAATTTTTTCTACTTTAGGCTTGTAAAGAAAACAAACATTCTTCAATGTTTAGTTTATCATGCTTCATTTTCCATATCCTTGATGGTTCCTTTACATGACTGTTGAAATATTGCTTTGGTTCCTTTGGAGGAACAATCAATCTGCAGTCTTTGGCCATGCATCCAAAATTGTTGCATTTGTAGCATTCCACTTCATTATTTAATGAGCCAAAAAAATTATAGTTTATGTTATATGCTTCATGAGGCTTTCTGAGATAATTATTTCTAGAGTAGCCTTCATAGCTGCCTATATTCTTATCATAGGATCTATAGTTTATATCCTTGTGCCCAAAAGTGTTACAGGAATAACATAAACCAAGAAAAATAGTTTTGTACCTGAGTGTGGGGTATCTTCTAAATGGTGCAACTCTTATGTAATCTTCTTCCTGAGTTCTCTCTATTGTTGGTTGTTGATTCTGAGTTCTATATATTCTAGGTGGTGCAGTTCTTATGTAATATTCTTCTTGAGTTCTCTCCATTTCTTGAATGTTCTCCTTTGAAGGCTTGCATTCTTCCTTCTTGATGGGACCTCTGATGACTTTTGCATAACTATTTTGTTTTGCTTCCTTTTTTGTCATCGTGGAGCTTCAAACCTTCTCCCTTTGCATTTGTTTATATCCTATTCCAGACTTGTCATAGTATGGCCTTTGACTACTAATGATTTCATCCAATATTTTGGTGTTGTTCTATTGCATGTATTTCTTCTGACGTTCCTTCCTTAGTGAGACTATTTCTGCTTCCAAGCTCTCCTTCATTTTCTCCTTTTCTTCCATCTGGTTTTTTAGTGTGTCTTCAATCCTTCTGGCTTCTTCTATTTGGAACTTTAGCTTCATAATCATCTGTTGCACTTCTTCAGAGTTGGGATTTTGAGAACCCTCCTTTAGCTTAATCATTTCTTCCTTCATTGACTTGTTTTTCTTCCTTTCTCTTTTTATCTCACTTAAGGCGCCAATCAGTCCTTCTTCAAGATCTACTTCACCTTCTTATTCATAATATTACTTATCATTTTCCAATGCCATAAAGAGTACTCTTTCTTAGTCACTATCACTATCATCATCCTCATCCGATGAGAAACTGTCCTCTCTTGAGTAGAGGATTTTATTAAAGAATTTGTTTTTGTTTCTTTTCTTGTCTCCTTTTTTATATTTCTTTTCTTTCTTGGGAGATTCTTCTTCATCACTATCTATATTCTTATCAAGAGGACATTTAGTAGCAAAATGACCAATTTTACCACAATTAAAACATTTTAAAGGAAGCTTACCTTTGTACTTGCCAATTCCTCTTTTCAACTTCCTTACAAAGTTGGGTATTTCTTCATCTTCATCTGAATCATCACTACAACTACAGTTTGACTTTGAGTTTTGTTTATTCTTCTTTGTCTTGTTTCATGCTTTGAAATTTGCTTCCTTCCTGCATGGATTATCTTGCTTTGTTCTCATTTCATAAGTTGTAAGGATTCCATGTAACTCGTTCATGCTCAACATAGCAAGATCTGCTCTTTCTTTTAGGGTTGAAATATTAGGATCAAATCTCATTGGAAGAGACCTTAGTACCTTTTGAACAATTTTCGATTCTTTAATTTCTTCTCCTAAGCCTTTAATAGTGTTCATTATTTCGTCAACTCGTAGAAAATTAGTTGTAATATCTTCCTCTTACTTCATTTTTAGTTGTTCAAATTGACCTCTATAAGTTTGAAGCTTGGCATGTTTGACTTTGGCATCTCCTTCATAAACATTTGAAGTTCGTCCCATGTTTCCTTTGTAGAGTCGCAATGCATAACCTTGACATATACCGAATCAACCAGGGCACTCTAAATGGCATTTTTAGCCTTTGAATTGTTTTCATAAATTTAATTTCCATCTTTATCTGTTGGGGGAGTAGAAGGTGTTTTGTATCCATCTATTGCTACCTTCCAAACATCAAATCCATGTGCCTGCAAAAACATTTTCATCCTTATGCTCTAGAAAGCATAGTTCCAACCATCAAACATTGGCGTTCCATTCTTAGAGAACTCCATGATCTACCTTCAAGTGGTTAGACTATTTCTAAAGGACCTGCTCTGATACCAATTGTTGGTGTTAGCATCGGAAGTCACCCCTGGATTGCTTGCAGGAGCAGAGCCCGACGCCCATCAGTTTAATGTCACGATTTGTTTAGAAGGAATGATCAAATGGAGATAATGGCTCGAGGAGGTATCATTCTAACTCAGGGACTGGATCTGGTACGTAAAGAACAAAGGAGGTCTGGAATCCTAACTTTAGCCAGCAGGTTGAATAAAAGGTGAACAGGTGGAAGACTTAGTGAGAAAGGTGAACAAACGACTTTGGGCAACAGGCTTTCGATCATTTGCTGAAGAAAGACTCTGAATGCAAGATCCTCTTGGTTCAGGGTCTCAAGAAACTGAAAGGGGACTTGACTGGATCCTCCAATTCCAAGTCACTCAGCGTTAAGAAAATCACACGAACTGACTAGAAACATCGTAACTTCTACAGTGATCCATTACAACATCATCCTATAACAGCTACAACTCGACTGGATCCTCCAATTCCGAACTGCTCTAACACAGTATAACAAAGATGTAAAGAAATTGGCATTCATAAGGCAAGAAGTCTCAGAAGTCTATACATAACCAGAACACAATGCTTCATTAAAGTTTTACAACCGGGAGCTCTGCTCAACCATCGATAGATTACAAAATTACAAAGACCGAGTCTATATACTCAGGAAAATTCGCCCAACAAAGGCGTGCTTAGACACCCAAGGCTTGGTGTCTTTTCAGTCAAATTCGGACAGTCTTTCTCTATTTGTCTCCATCTTAATTGCGCATGGACCCTGCAGGGGGAGGGTAGTTGAGCTATTAATTGTTGAGCTAGCGTGTGCAGACTTTTCTGTCTCTTCGCAGACTTCGGCATGGCTTCTTTGAGGAACTGGGTACACCGGATCCTCTCGAATGGACCGCTTGCCAGATTTTCCATACCTTACGCTTAATGTATGAGGGGAGGTCTCACCTACCCCTTCTCGCCTTCATTTACTTCAGGCGAAAGCCGGGAGAGAGATCGCATCAGATGATACCTGAAGATTGAAAAATCCGCTCAGCGATTAGACTCAGTGCCTTTGCCCCCTTTCTCGCATAGCTCCTTTCCTTCCCAAACAACTGCGGGCCGCGACCCTGTATATATCCCAAAGTGCTTTCGGCGTTCGCGCATAAAGAGGAGCTGATCCATGCATCTTAGAATCGCGATGAGTGAAGTGTCGAAGTAGCTTGAGTTGGCGCCACGTGTTTCCCCAGATCCGACAGCTCAGAACTTACCCGATACCTCGGTGGGCCCGGATCCGGGACTTCCTCAGCATCTTGTGCATCGGAGCATAATAGCATTTCCTTTTCCACTTTGGAGCTGCGACGGGCGAAACATCGAGACGACCCAATTGAGCAACACGTGTCCTTCAAATCTGACGGTCCTAAATTCACCCGACGCTGTTGTGGGCCCAACTTTAACCTCTCGCACTTTGTGGCCTCATGAGTTGGAGCGTCGAACATTAGCATTCTTTCCTCATGAAGTCCCGAGACGCAATGGTCAGCGAAGGTTGACCTCCTCCAGGCACCTTTCGTAACTCGGAGCTTCGCGCAACCAAAAGGGATATGGTTCACCCTTCAAACTCACGAACCCTGAGCTCGCGAAATAACGGAAGCGCTTGTATTGACTGCGATCAACGGCCCTCGTAACTTTGCGAGTGCCTCCCGAAGGATCCCAACCGTTGTCCTCCTTCAAACTTTAAGCGTTATTCTTTATGTGGCTCAGTTACTTTGCAATTACCCATCAATCATTGTTCGGCTCTGTCGCTAAACTCTTTCTGCTGAAGCACGAAGTTCCCGCTCGCTTGATTTTCAGTCCAAAAGGACTTCCTTTATGCGCTGCTCTGGGGCGCTCCTCAAGCAACCTGCAAACCTGTGTATCTTGATACCGAAGACAAGAAATGTTGCTAACATTAGGCTCCATGGGGGATAGAGTCATCCCTGTGATGCTCTAAGGACTCATTTTGCAGTTCCAATGCCTTACTATTAGGTTATGGAGTCATTTACTAAGTCGAAACAAATAGAAGTAAAAGCAAAGAACAGAAAGGAAAATATTTACAAAACATAGGAACCACTGAAGGCTCAGACAAAACATTTTTTAAGAAAATGCCCATTTACTGGGTTGCTGAAAACTTCTTCGCCTTCCAAATCTTGTAGCCGATATGTGTTATTTGAGAAGACTTCAGAGATTCTGAAAGGCCCAATCCACAGGGCTTCAAATTTGTCATGTTTGCCCTTATCTTGCTTAGGAGCATCCCATTTCAGTACTAGGTCTTCTATTTGGAACTCCTCCATGTTGGCTTTCTTATCGAAAACCCGCTTGATCCTTTGTTGATGATCCTGAACCCTGATCATCACCTGCTCTCTGACCTATTGGACTTCTACGAGTTGATGAATCCTTCTGACCATGTCATTAGGCTCTTCTTGATAATCCTGAAAGAATTTTGCTACAGGAATGGCCAGTTGAGAAGGGAGGACAGCCTCTGCTCCGTATACTAACTGGAAAGGGGAGGTGCCTGTAGATCTCTTTGTGGTTACCTGATCATCCCATAGAGCGAATTTCAGCTTCGAGTTCCAAGCCTTTTTGTTATCCTCCAACAGTCTTTTGATGATCCTTATCAGGCTTTTGTTGGAGGACTCTGCTAGACCATTGCCCTGTGGATAATATGGGGTGGAGTGAATCAGTTTGATCCCGAACTGTTCACAGAACTTGGCTAGTGGTTCAGACCCGAAAGCGACTGCATTATCCGTGACAATCTTATTTGGGTAGCCGAACCTTGTGATGAGGTCCTCCAAGAACCCAATGATTACCTTGTGGGAAGCGCTCCTAGTGGGAACAGCCTCTATCCACTTGGTGAAATAATCCGTCGCAATGAGGATCCATCTGTGCTAGCTACTTGAGGGAGGATGAATCTCTCCGATAAAGTCCAATCCCCACTATTGAAAGGGTGTTGAAACCACTACAGGCTTCAATGGCAGGGATTTGAGCTGCTGCTTACCCGAGAACTTCTGGCATTTGATGCAAGCTCTGAATCCTCTGCAAACATCAGGGAATAGAGTGGGCCAGTGATACCCAGCTCGGAGGATCTTATGGGTTGTGTTCTTCCAGGAATGATGCCCCCCACAAAGGCCACTGTGGAAATCAAACGTAACTTTCTGGGCTTCTTGTGGGTCCAGGCACCTTAAAAATACCCCTAAAGGGTCCTTCCAATACAAAGTTTGGTCGGTGAGACAATATCTAACTGACTTGATATTTAGAGCTCTTTCCTTGCTCTTTTTCATTCCATCAGGAGGCCTCAATTCTTGCAAAAAATACAAGATATCTTTGTACCAGGGGCATGCTGCTAGTGATAAAGCATTCTGGAAATACTCGTTGGATGGCTCAGCTTGTTTGTTGATGAAATTAATTCCCAAGGCCTCGCAATTGGATTCATCCAGCAGCTTGGCTAAACCCTGCCCTTTTATCAACTTGGTGGGCTTGATTTCCAGATCAAACTCTAGGATCTTGGCGATGCACTTACCCCTTTTTCCGTCTATGTCAGGCTGCATGAGAATGTCCTTCACAGAGGCTGAAGGAACGTATGCAGTGACTTTTGAGTGCAAGACGTAGACTCTGAAAGATTTGAGAGATTTCACTAGGGCATAGGCCTACTTCTCCATGATCTCGTACCGGAGTTCTGCATCTCTCAATGCCTTACTATAGAAGGCGATAGGTTGCTCTCGCCCTTGATCATTTTTATGCAACAAGATTGTTGCTACTGTATCGCAGGAAGCAAAAGAAAAAATCAGGAAATCTTTAGAATAATCATGACTGATTAGCACAGGTGCCTCAGTCAATGCCTTCTTTATTTGGACAAAAGATTCCCTGGGTTCAGTAGTCCATTTCACTTCATTTCCCTTCCTGAGCATGGCCGTGATGTGTTTCACCAACTCAGCAAAATTTGAGATGAATCTCATCAGAAAATTAATCTTCCCCAAAAATGCTTGAACCTCTTTTTTAGATCTGGGAAGTGACAAGGTCTGAAGTGCTTCTACCCTACTAGGGTCAATTCTTACTCCCTCTGCTGACACTATATGGCCTAATAGCTTCCCTTCCTTCATGGCGAACAAAGATTTCTTAGGGTTTAAAGATAGGCCAAACCTTCAACACTTTAGGAAAAACTTCTTCAAGTGGCAGCAGTGTTCCTTATCTATCCTGGAGAAGACCGTGATGTCATCTAGATATATTACCACAAACTAGTCCTTCTCTCCGATGAAGGCTATGTCCATGGCCCACTGAAAAGTTGCTCCTGCATTCATCAATCCGAAAGGCATTTTGGCATACATGAATGTGCCCCAAGGAGTGGTGAAGGTTGTCTTCTCTCTGTCCTCAGGCATGACTGATATTTGATTGTAGCCAGAGAAACCATCAATCATGGATATCCTAGATGCGTCAGTGACCTTTTGCAATATGTGCTCCATGTTGGGTAGGGGATAATTGTCTTTCCTTGAGATTTTTTTCAGGTTCCTGAAATCAACACAGAGTCTGATTTCCCCACTCTTCTTTCTCACCAGAACCAGATTGGCCACCCAATCGGAATATCTCAAGGGGACAATGATTTGGGCATCCAACAGCTTTTTCACCTCTTTCTCCATGACAGGTAGCAACATAGGATTTATCTGTCTCAGCTTCTGCTTGAATGGCTTAGCCTCTTCTTTCAGAGGAATCTTGTGTTCAATGACTGATGTGTGAAATGTCTTAAGGTCTTCGTAGGTCCATGCAAACACATCAGCAAACTCCCTCAGCAACTCAATATATTCACCCCTCTGTTCCTTGGTCAAACCCTTTGACAGCTTGACAAACTTAGGCTCCTCCTGTGTGTCGATATTGCACTCAGTTGTGTCAACATCATCATCTGAAATCCTCCCCTTTACTGGCACATCATTCCCATCAAACAATCTCTCTAATGGGACTAGTCCTCTCAGAATGTGATTGCTAGGCAATTGAATAATGTCATGTTTTTCTATTTTACTCAGCAACTCGCCCCCATCCAAACTTTCTTTAGAGACAGAATCTTGATCGATATGCAGCTCTGAAAACTCCTCGATAGTCTCCAAGAATCTCTTGATCTCAAGATTGTCCTCAAACACCTTCCAATGCTTAACATTGTCAGGTATGGAGGGCCTGTATTTTACTTCTACATCATACCTCAGTTTGGGCGGCAAGGGTACTTTGAAAAGGCTTGCAGATGTAGCCAAGGAATCTGCCACTGTGTTTTCTT
>ML776557.1:1151129-1191155 GCA_009831015.1 Picea engelmannii | reverse complement strand
AGTGAGGGGCACAGGGATCCTGATCTTTTGAATCTCATGCTCAAAATTAAAAGAAGATGTAAGCTTTGGGATCTCTCTTATTTCAGGGGCATGATGGTGGACAATGGGAGAGAGGGGTTGAGCCTTCTTACCTCTGTGACCATCCACTACTTCATTAGCATGCTTCTCTGCTCTAGTGGACTGCTCGGGAATATCAGGTGTTGCTGTCTTTTTGTCGGACCTCAGGTTATATCTGCCTCGGCCGGCGCCAGCCTTGTCTCCCTTGCTCAGTTCATTTACCTGACTGTCCATGAGAGACTCCTCGTATGTTGATTGAGTGAGGTGAGGAAAAGGAGGAGTGACACCGACCCAGTGGATTTCAGGATCAAGTTCATATGATTCCCCTTCTTCCCCTTCGGCCACAAAGTTGTTTTGGAAAGGGGCCTGAATTTTTTGGTCTTCTCTGTCTCTTCCCCTCTCTCTTTGCATATTGGGGGGAGTAAAATTATTTGGCCTCCTGAATCCTCCTTTATATTCGACGATTTGAGGGCCTTTATATATTTGCCTTCCTTCCACCCTCATCCTCTCCATTTCTGCAGATAGAGACTTCACCATCTTGGTCATCTCATCCACTTGAGGGTGGGGCATCGATGGGCCAGAAGTTGAGGCTTCGAACCTCCCCTTTCTTCTGTCTACATCGGCCTTGTTCCTCAGTCTGTCGGCTGCTAATACATTATATTCCACTTCTATGGCCGCATGTTGCATTTGAACTAAGGAGGTGGCTCTTCTTTCTCTCAACAAAAGGCAGAAATCAGGGTCGAACGTGCTGGCATACGAAATCTTAGCTAAGGCCTCTGAAGGCTTTATCTCGGCAGGGATTTTGTTATACATTTTATTAAATCTTTTGGAGAAGTCTGAGATAGACTCTCCTTCCATCTTCTTCAAAGACCCGAACTATTTCATGTAATACATAAAATCCTTCCTATCCCCCCACTGTCTCAGGAAAGCACTATCTAAAGCTTCAATCCCAGCAATAGACCCTGGAGCCAATCCTCTAAACCACTTCCTCACTTCACCATCCAGGCTCTGGACGAAGACTCTCATCTAGACATCTTCATTTTCAATATTAAGGTTGTCTGCATAATTGTAGAAAGCAGCCAGGTGCTCTTCAACAATTATGTCTCCTTCCCCAGTGAACTTGGGCATGTATTTCAAGTAATCCCCAGCAGGGAGAGGATTCATAGGAAGGGGAAGAACTAAGGGAGCATATATGGCAGCGACTATGGCATCCATTCTATTCAGAGGGGGATTAGCACCAGCCATAGGAATATTAGGTGGAGGAGAACTCGGAGGAGAAGGAGTTCGCGAAGGGGCTACTGGGAATGAGTCTCGAAGCGAAGTGGGAAACAAGAGAGGATTTAAGGGGAAGGCTAACGAGCTCAAGTCCGCAGGTGATCCTCTTCGTGCAGGAGTGGGAAAATCCTCTACAGTCACAGATCTTCGTCGATAAACAGCTTCAAAGGAGAGGGGAGTGCCAAGGGTTTCTCCTTCTAGTCCCAGACCAGGAGGGGAAAACTCAGCAGGAACGCTCCCAAAATTCAGGAAACGGGAAGCCTCTGAAGGAGGTCTATCAAGAAGATGAGGAGGAGAAAAAGGAGTTCTTTCAGAAGGAGATGGTGGATTACCTGTTTCGGCGGTGGAAACTTCTTTCGCAGAGCTCTTTCCCTTTCTAAGCACTGCTTCCGAGTAAGCTTCAGGTGTAGCTAGAGGCAGTTGTGGATGAGACCGCGTGTGTCTGCCTCTGGAAGCCACAATTAAAACAGTGGGTTCGCTCCAGTGGAGTCGTCACAATGGAGTCACTAGGTGCACAGTATCAACCTCAATAGTTCTAATATCTAATGCACCTTCAGAATCAGTTATTCGTTGTCGTTCAATCCCGGGGAAAATATTCAACTTCGTCCCCGGCAACGATGCCAGAAATGTTAGCGTCGGAAGTCACCCCTGGATTGCTTGCAGGAGCAGAGCCCGACGCCCATCAGTTTAATGTCACGATTTGTTTATAAGGAATGATCAAATGGAGATAATGGCTCGAGGAGGTATCATTCTAACTCAGAGACTGGATCTAGTACGTAAAGGACAAATGAGATCTAGAGCGAAGTGCCGAAGTAGCTTGAGTTGGTGCCACACGTTTCCCCAGATCTGACAGCTCAAAACTTACCCAATACCTCGGTGGGCCCAGATCCGGGACTTCCTCGACATCTCGTGCATCAGAGCATAATAGCGTTGCCTTTTGCACTTTGGAGCTACGACGGGCGAAACGCCGAGACGACCTAACTGAGCGACACGCGTCCTTCAAATATGACGGTCCTAAATTCACCCGACGTTGTTGTGGGCCCAACTTTAACCTCTCGCACTTCGCGGCCTCACGAGTTGGAGCGTCGAATGTTAGCATTCTTTCCTCGCAAAGTCCCGAGACGCGATGGTCAGCGAAGGTTGACCTCCTCCGGGCACCTTTCGTAACTTGGAGCTTTGCGCAACCAAAAGGGATATGGTTCGCCCTTCAAACTCACGAACCCCGAGCTCACGAAATAACTGAAGCGCTTGTATTGACCGTGATCAACAGCCCTCGTAACTTCGCGAGTGCCTCCCGAAGGATCCCGACTGTTTTTCTCCTTCAAACTTTAAGCGCTATTCTTGACACGGCTCAGTTACTCTGCAATTACCCATCAATCATTGTTCGGCTCTGTCGCTGAACTCTTTCTGTTGAAGCACGAAGTGCCCGCTCGCTTGATTTTCAGTCCAAAAGGACTTCCTTTATGCGCTGCTCTGGGGCGCTCCTCGAGCAACCTGCAAACCTGTGTATCTTGATACCGAAGACAAGAAATGTTGCTAACAGTTGGAATATTCACCAATACTAAGAGGGTGGAGTGAATCAGTATTGTGCACTTTTTAACACTTTTAATCACAATGTGTAAGCATTCAAGATATCAACAACTTATCACTTATTATTGCATTCAAGATACAATAAACATATAACCATAAATACACAGTACACAAGAATTTTATGTGGAAATCCAAATGGGAGAAAACCACAAAATGATTTCTTATATATATATATCAAAATATTATATTCATAGGAAGCACCAACTTCCAAAATTCTCCAGCAACAACTGGAAGGAGGCACCAACCCCCTCATTTACAGGCTCCAACCTTAAGGAAGCTACAACTCCTTATATTTTCCAGCTCCAACCCCCTAATTTACAGGCTCCAACCTGAAGGAAGATAAAACTCCTTGTATTCTCCAGCTCCAATAGGAAGGAGGCTCCAACCCCCTTTATTTTCCCCTTCATTCCTCCCTAAAATATAAATGGATACTCAACCAATCTCTGTTATTGTCATTGATATTGATACATCATCATCATCAAAACATGTCACTATTATTGTCATTGATTCTCATACAACATCATCATCAAAAATAGATCCACCAAAACATGAACATCATCAACCTGGGTTCACTTAGAAACTGGGTCCACATAAATATCCTAGGTCCACGTGGGTCCACATATAAACCCCAACATCACTTCTTAAATTTATCTCGAACACTTGTTTGGAACTAGTTTCTAGATTAGTCACAAACCCTAACTTCCAAAAAGTATAACTCTGTACCTGTAATAATTCAAGATCTTAAACTTGTACCCAATCTTCTTCAATATATTCTATGAAATTCCTCCAAGTTTCCTCCTTGACTCGTCACTGAGATATAGTGAACATGGTAGACCTTCCTAAATTCTGGCATATTTTAGAGAGAGAACTTGTATAGCATTCCAGGCACTCAATATTTGATATATGATTCTAAAACACACAGAAAACATAATACGAACTATACTTTTTCCAATGCAATTGGTCTCACAGAATTTGGATCTTTTATGAATAAGTTATGATTGTTTTAATTGGAACACCTATTTGAGACTAGTTACAGGACTAGTCAAAAACCTGATCTTCCACAAAGTGTATCTCAAAAAGTGAAATGAACCAAAAGATAAAAAAAATTACCACATGTACCTTGATATGTCTTCTCAACAGCCTACAAGTTTCACTATCTGAATCATTCTAGAAAAATAGTTATACCGAAAATGGTAAGATGACCTTTAAAAACATACCTTAGAACACATCATCACAAGACTTCATCTTCCTTTGTAATTTCACCCTTATTCACTTCATCTTCCCTCTAAAATTTGTTTACAATATTGTGCTAAGAAATCACAATATAGAATGATAAAAATGAGACGTTCTTAATGTGTATTTATATGCTTCCAAGCACCTTCTTTACTTGACCTTGAGTCGACCTGTAACTTCTTGTTTTCAACAACTATGTCTCCTTTACTTGACTTTAGGACCAACATATAACTTATTGACCTTAGATCTGGGTCTTCTTGACCATACTTTGGGGATTCATCTTTAAGAGGGACTAACTCCTCAACCATGAGGAACAATGTGGTATGCCACCTACCATTGGAGACATCTTGACGAGGACTGTCAATCAATGGATGTTTTGCATATACTCTTTTTCTTCAATCATATTCGGGCTTCATGACCAAACATTTGGGGATTCTTAACCACTTACACATATTTCTAGGGTTTCTTGTATACTTCTTCAAAATGTCTTCCCATGAGGGCCATGCTTAAAGCTACGCCATAAGGGGACCACTTTAGAGACTTCTTCAAATACACCCATCACTTCTAGAGGCTTCCAGACTTATTCTAGGGTTGACATCAATGACAACCAATTTTCCAACAATCTACCCTTTTGGCATTGATGGCAACACTCATACTCCCTATGTGACCATTATTCCCCATGTCTTCATGCTTCTTATATTTCTCTCCCCCTTTGAAATCAATGGCTAAGGGTACTCTCCCTGGCGATTTCTCTCCCTCTATCTTCTTTGCAAAATTTCGTGTAGATCACTGTGGGGCAGAAAATACTCTCATTTTTTGTCGAAGATACTCAAAAGTCTCCCTTGGGAGAGGTTTGGTGAATATATTTGCAATTTTTTCTTTCATCCCAATGTACTCCAACTTGATTTTTTTTTGTGACTTGTTCTCGTAGAAAGTTGAATTTGATAGGAATATGATTTATCTTAGAATGCATCACTACATTTTTGGAGATACTTATAGCATTGGTATTGTCACAAAATATTAAAATAGGCTCATCATATGTTACTTGTATGTCTTGCAGGGTACACTTCATCTAGAGGATCTGAGTACAACATGTTTCTAATACAATACATTATGCTTCTGTCATAAACAAGGATATTGAGGACTGCTTCTTACTTAACCAGGACACCATAAAATCACCCAAGTAGAAGGTTGCTCCAATAGTACTTCTTCTATCACCAATTCTTCTTGTCGAATATGCATATGTGTAGGTGACCATAGTCAGCTCATTCCCTTTCATATACCATAATCCAAACTCTATTATTCCTTTGAGATATTTGAAGATCCTCTTTACTGTGATAACATGAGTTTCCTTCGGTGTTGTTGAAATATTGCAACCTTTCCAACTGCTTGCATCACATCTGGTCTTGATTATATCACATAGAGTAGGCTACCAATAATTTATCTATAGAGTCTCTGATCTACTTCCTTAGATTCATCATCTTTGCTCAACTTGCAACCAGTCACCATAGGAGTACTTACGGGTTTGAAAGCTTCCATTCCAAACTTCTTCAACATTTCTTTGATGTACTTGGTTTTGGAAATGAAAATACCTTCATCCAGCTAAGATATCTAGAGTCCCAGAAAGAAAGTAAACTCACCAACTAGGGACATTTCAAACTCACTCTGCATATCTTTATCAAACTTCTTACTCAACCTATAATCATCACTTCCAAAGATGATGTCATCCACAAATACTTCAATGATAAGTATGTTGTCCTGATCCACTTTCGTGTAGAGATTTATATCTGCATTTCCCTTTCTGAATCCTTGTTTTTGTAAGTACGTGTCTGGTCTTGAATACTAGGCTCTCAGGGCTTACTTGAGTCCATACAAATATTTTTTTAATCTACAAACATAATCTTCCCTTTATGACAGTAGGAACCCTTATGGTTTTTCCATGTAGACCTCTTCTTCTAATTCTTCATTTAGAAATGTTGATTTTACATCCATCTGATATACTCTGATCCTTTTGGAACATGCATAGGCCAGGATCATTCTGATTGCTTCCATTCTGGAAACAGGAGAAAAAATTTCTTCAAAATCTATTCCTTCAACTTGAGAATATCCTTTGCATATTATCCATGCATTGTTTCTTCTTACCTGTACATATTCATTTAGTTTGTTTCTGAACACCCATTTTATACCAATCACATTTTTTTTCCTTAGGTCTTGGAACCAGTTCCCGTGTCTCATTCTTCTCTATTTGATTTAGTTTTTCTTCCATGGCCTTTATCCAATGTTTATCATTGTTGGCTTCCTCAAAACTACTTGTTTCAATAGTGGATACTAGTGTTATATGTCTTTGTTCTGGTTTACGAGCTCGTTTGCTTCCTCTAGTTTCTATTCCTACATTTTTATCTCCAATAATTTGTTCTGGTCGATGATTCTTCTATACTTGGCAGTTAGGTGTCCTAGAAGGTATCTGAAGATCTTTCTAGATGTTTTCTTCTTGTTCTTCTTCTGGATGCTTCTCTTCTTGTTTTTTTTCTGCTACCACTGCTACTTCTTCTTCTATTAGTTATTCTTTTGCTTCCTTCTCTTTTGAATTTTTGCTTCTTCTCTTTCCTTAAGAACATTTGTTTCATCAATATTTACATTGATTCTTACCACTATTTTGTTGAGTCTTAGGTTGTAGCATTTGTATGCCTTTCTTTTGCTTGATTGACCAACCACTATGCCTTTATCAACTCAAGAATCAAATTTTCCAATCTTTTTATCTTCTCTTTTTATGTAACATTTGCTTCCAAACACTCTAAAGTGCTTGACATTCACCGGTCTTCCATTCCATAGTTCATATGGAGTCTTGTCATTGTTACTTCTAAGCATTCCTCTATCCAATATATGAACGGTTGTATGTACTTCTTGTACCTGAAATATATCACCCAACTTGGAATCTTTCAACATGGTTATGGTCATTCCCTATACAGTTTTGTACTTCCTTTCAACAACTCCATTTTGCTGAGGTGTCCTAGCTAATGAGAAATTATTTTTTATTCCATGTTCTTCATAGAAATCCATAAATTATTTTGATGTGAACTCACCTCCATTGTCTGATATCAAACACTTGATTTTCAAATCAGTCTCATTTTCAACCATCTCTTTGAATATCCTGAAACATTTGAATACCTCTAACCTTTTCTTGAGAATGCAGATTGCAGTCATTCTTGTATAGTCATCAATAAGTAGCATGAAGTATTGTTTGCCATTCATCCCTTTTGTTCTCAGCAGTCCGCATAGATCAGTGTGTACAATTTCCAATGGTTTTGTCGTAGAGTATTCCTTTATCTTGAACCCATCTCTTGTTTGTTTTCCATGTAGACAATGCTTGCACATAGTATTGGTTGGATTTAAAATTTCAGGCATTTCTCTTACCGCTTCGTTTCTGTTGATTTTAAAAAGATTTTCAAAGTTCATATGACCCATTCTTCTATGCCAAAGCCAACTTTCATTTTCCTTTTCGATCTCATTTAAGATATATATATTATTTGGATTCCTTATTTTCGTTTCAACCAACTTGTCTAATCCGTATTTCTTTATTTCACATTTCTTTGAGTCGAATAGGAGTGTGTGTCCTTGGTCACACATTTTACTCACACTTAGCATATTATGCTTCATATTTTCGACAAGTAGAACATTTTCTACCATGACATCTTTACTTCCAAGCTTGACTGTGCATTTTCCTATAATTTTGGTTGAGTTATCATTACCAAATGAAATTGATCCATCTCTTTCTTTCTTTATAGTTACAAACATGTCCTTGTCACATGTCATATGCTTTGAGCAACCACTGTCAACGTACCAATCACTTCTTCTTCTTTGGGCTTGTAGAGCAATCGAACATTGTTCAATGTTTAGTTTATCTTGATTCCTTTTCCATATCCTTTATGGTTACTTTACATGACTATTGAAATCATGCTTTTGTTCCTTTGGAGGAACAGTCAATCTACAGCATTTGGCCATATGTCCAACATTGTTTCATTTGTATCATTCTAATTAATTATTTAATGAGCCAAAACTATTATAGTTTTTGTTATATGCTTCATGAGGCTTTCTGAGATAATTATTTTTAGAGTAGCCTTCATAGTTGCCTATGTTCTTAGCATAGGCTCTACAATTTATAGCCTTGTGTCAAAAATTGTTACAAGAATAACATAAACCAAGAAAAATAGTTTGGTGTCTGAGTGTGGGGGGTCTTTTAAATGGTGCATCTCTTCTGTAATCTTCTTCTTGAGTTCTCTCCATTGTTGGTTGTTGATTCTGAGTTCTGGATCTTCTAGGCGATGTATTTTTTTGGTAATCTTCTTCTTGAGTTCTCTCCATTTTACAAATGTTCTCCTTTGAAGGCTTGCATTCTTCCTTCTTGATGGGACCTCTGATGACTCATGCATAACTCTTTTTTTATGCTTCCTTTTCTATCGTCATGGAGCCTGAACCCTTCTTAGTATGCATTTGTTTATGTCCTAGTCCAGAATTGTCATAGTATGTCCTTTGACTGTTGATGATTTCATCCAGTATTTTGGTGTTGTTCTGTTGCATGTATTTCTTTTTAAGTTCTTTCCTTAGTGAGACTATTTATGCTTTCAAACTCTCTTTCATTTTCTCCTTTTCTTCCTATTAGTTTTTGAGTGTTTCTTCAATCCTTTTGGCTTCTTCTACTTGGACCCTTATCTTAATAATCATCCATTGGAATTATTCAGAGTTGGTATTTTGAGAACCCTCCTTTAGCTTAATCAATTCTTCCTTGATTGAATTGTTTTCTTCCTTTTTATTTTTAGCTCACTTAATTCGTCGATTAGTTCTTCTTCAAGATCTACTTCACATTCTTCCTCATAATTTTCTTTATCATTTTCCAATTCCATAAAGAGTACTATTTATGAGTTACTGTCACTATCATCATCATCATCTGATGAGGTACTATATTCTCTTGAGTAAAGGACTTTCTTGAAGAATTTTTTTTTGTTTCTTTTCTTGTCTCCTTTCTAATATTTATTTTCTTTCTTGGGAGATTCTTATTCATCACTATCTATATTCTTAGCATAAGGACATTTAGTAGCAAAATGACCAATTTTACCAAAATTAAAATATTTTAAAGGAACCTTACCTTTGCACTTGTCAGTTCCTCTTTTCAACTTCCTTACAAAGTTGGCTAATTCTTCATCTCCATCTGAATCAGCACTGCAGCTGCAGTTTCACTTTGAACTTTTCTTATTCTTCTTTCCCTTCTTTCATGTTTTTAAATTTGCTTCCTTCCTAGATGGATTATCTTGCTTTGTTCTCATTTCATAAGTTGTAAGGATTCCATGTAACTCGTCGATGCTCAACGTAGTAAGATCTTCTCTTTCTTCTAGGGATGAAATCTTAGGATCAAATCTCATTGGAAGAGACCTTAGTACCTTTTGAACAATCGTCGGTTCTTGGATTTCTTCTCCTAAGACTTTAATAGTGTTCACTATTTCATCAACTTGCTGGAAATAAGCTACAATATCTTCCTCTTCCTTCATTTTTAGTTGCTCAAATTGATCTCTATAAGTTTGAAGCTTGCCCCCTTTGACCTTGGCATCTCCTTTGTAAACATTTTAAAGTTTCTCCCACATTTCCTTTACAGAGTCACAATGCATAACCTTGACATATAGTGAATAAAAAAAGGCCCTCAAAATAGCATTTGTAGCCTTTGAATTGTTTTCAAAAAGTTTATTTCCATATTTATATATTGGGGGAGTGGTAGGTGCCTTGTATCTGTCTACTACTACTTGTCTAACATCAAATCCATGTGCCTGCAAAAAAAAAATCACCCTTCTACTCCATAAGGCATAGTTTTAATCATCAAACATTGGTGTTCCATTCTTAGTGAACTCCATGATATGCCTTTCGGTGGTTAGATTGTTTCTGAAGGACCTATTATGATACCAATTGTTGGAATATTCACAAATACTGAGAGGGGGGGTGAATCAGTATTGAGCACTTTTTACCACTTTTAATCACAATATGTAAGCATTTAAGATATCAACAATTTATCACTTAAGATTGCATTCAAGATACCATAAACATATAACCATAAAGACACAGAACACAATAATTTTACGTGGAAACCCAAATGGGAGAAAACCACAGAATGCTTTCTTATATATATCAAAATATTACATTCATAGGAAGCACCAACTTCCAAAATTCTCCAGCACCAACTGGAAGGAGGCACCACCCCCTTGATTTAGATGCTCCAACTTGAAGGAAGCTGCATCTCCCTAGATTTTCCAGCTCCAACTGGAAGGAGGCTTCAACTCCTTGTATTCTTCAGCTCCAACTATAAGGAGGCTCCAATCTCCTTTCCTTTCCCATTCCTTCCTCCCTGAAATATAAATGGAGACTCAACATGTCATTGTTAATACAACTGATACTAATACAACATCATCATCAAAAGTTGTCATTGTTATTTTCATTGATATTGATACATCATCATCATCAAAAATAGATCCACCATGACATCAACATCATCAACCTAGGTTCACTTAGGAACTAGGTCCACAGATAAACCCCAACATCACTTCTTAAATTTATCTTGAACACATGTTTGGGACTAGTTTCTGGATTAGTTGAAAACGCTAACTTCCAAAAAGTATAATTCTATACATGTAATGATTCAAGGTATAAACCATGTACCCAATATTCTTCTATATCTTCTCTGAAATTCCTCTAGGTTCTTCTCCTTGACTCGTCACTGAAAAGGAGATATAGTGAATATGCCAGACCTTCTTGAACTATGCCATATTCTGGAGAGTGAAATTGCAGAGCCTGTCATGCACTCAATATTCGATATATATTTTGAAATGCATAGAAAAATACTATAGACTATACTCTTTCCAATGTAATTAGTCTCGCGGAATTTGGATCCTTGATGAAGAAGTTATGACTATTTTACCTGGAACACCTGTTTGATACTAGTTACAAGACTAGTCGAAAAACCCTATCTTCTGCAGAGTGTATATCTAAGAGTGAAATAACCCAGAAGCTTAAATGTGTACCACAGGTACCTTGATACCTTGATATGTCTTCTCAATGGACTCCAAGTTTCACTATATGAATCATTCTATAAAAATAGTTATAGAAAAAATGGTAAGATGACGTTTAAAAACATACCTTGGAATACATCATCACAAGACTTCATCTTCCCTTGAAATTTCACCCTAATTCACTTCATTTTCCCTCTGAATTTCACCCTTATTCACTTAATTTTCCCTCTGAAATTCACTACCAAGATTGTGCCAAGAGATCACAAGATTGAATGATAAAAATTAGAGGTTATTAATGTGTATTTATACCCTTCCAAACACCTTCTTTACTTGATCTTGAGCCGACTTGTAACTTCTTGTTTACAACAATTTTTTCTCCTTTAGTTGAATTTAGGTCCAGCTTATAACTTCTTGACCTTAGATCTAGGGCTTCTTGACCATTCTTTGGGGCTTCATATTTAAGAGGGCATAACTCCTCAACTGTGAGGAACCACGTGGCATGCCACCTACCATTGGAGACGGCTTGACGAGGACTATCAATCAATGGATGGTTTGCATGCATTTGCAATGTCCTTCATGTTAGCACCATCATTTTTCCAATTAGATTCGGTCCCAGATGAGTCAAGGTCCATGTGTCGAAGTGTGTGACATCAGGTACTGAACAACAAATGGGTTGAAGTTAACAAGTGGTCGGTTTGGACCTTGGAGTTGGGAAAGGGTGTCATAATTAAACATGTGTGGATGGTAAAGGTATTTTTCCCAAAAGGCCAAGTCCTATCAGAAAGAGGGAATTTATGTGTCAGAGGTCGAGGAAAGTCGTTAGTGCAAAGGTTGCATCCACAAGTATAACAACCATCGTCACCTAATTATGAAGTCAGAAGGGTCGAAAAATCATGACGCTCATATCACGTATACATTGCAACTCTTATCACCTGTACTTTTCACACTTTGAAGTGTACCCATCGCGCAAGTGTGTTGCACAAATCTCCATCCTGCTTCAAAACTTCTCGTCACCATGGATTCAACGTCCTCTGTCATGATTCCATCCCTCGCTCGCTTGATTATAAATATCAGTCACCCTGTGTGTTTTCCTTTTGCAATCTAAATATGTGCATTGTTTTTTATTTCTTTTGTAAGTCCTGGGTATTTCTGCTATGAGAAGGTTGATTTCCATCAGCTATATTGTGAGCCTTTTCAGTCAAGATTGCCACGTCTCCCTCGTTCTCAGTCCCGGTCCGAAACCTGTTGGAATTTGTCATGAGCTAGTTTTTAGGACGATAGTCCCCCTCATAGTCAACCTTTCCTTCCTTGAAGTCTTTTTCTGTCACGCTCCCCTACTGTGACGAGCCTATTGTTACCGTTTATCACGTCGTTGACCTTTTTCTGCACCGAGATTATTCATGGCGCCTCGGGGGCGCGCAGTGAATTCCTAGAGTCATTTTCACTTGTCGCGCAAAGTTTTTGTCATTGTCACTCCGACGGGTATCTGCGAAGAATAGCATTCCCCATTTGCCACGCGAAGAGGGTTTATTTTTTCATTATTACGCGCACAAAACAAATACACATTTTCACCATGGCAACACCCCAAGACATAAGGAAGAAGGTGTGAAGTGGCAGAGCTGTGAGGCCCGAGCCTCAAGACTTGACATTAATAAACAAGGATCCAATTGTCAGGGCATCTTTCGAATAGGTCATATGAATGCACTATTGCGAGAATATCCAAGGATACAATGTGAAGTTGGGCGAACAATTCACTCTCAGTTTTAATGGGTTCTGCGCAGTCATTGCGAGACTCACATTTTGGGTGATGGAGGAAACTTTGTCAATCACAACAAAGATCCCTCCACGTGGTGAAAGGTGGTCTAAGGACATGCCTTTGTACATGCTATGTTATGAAGAATTCATCAAACCAAACTGCCTGAATGGGAAAATCGGAGCGGGTGTTCTGAGTCAGTATTTATGGGAGCCTTTTTCAGAAACTCCTGAAAGTAATTAGAAAGTACTTCACCTATGAAAGAAGGTCTGACAAAATATACCCACATCACATCAAGATGTTGATGCATTTCACAGGGAAGAGGCCTTTAAAATTACCTTTCTTCTTGCACCAAAGTTTAGGAGGAATGGCGAGCAGTGTCCAAGCCGAAGCAAACCAGCTGAAGAAGAACCTGTCCCATATCTCATTAATCAAGTTATTGATAGTCGAGGAATTGAGACGATTAAGCAAGGATTGGGACTCATTTCTTTCATCAGCCGACATCCCCAGGGACCCCAAAGGAGATCCCCCTCTATCCATGGGGGACACAACATCTCACAGCGCAGTGGAAGGAATAGAGGGGGCTACAGGGAAAGGAAATACAATAGAATCATCACCCCAATAGCCAGCACCCTGGAAAATAGGTAGTCCAAGAAAGAACAAGAAGCTCGGGAAGCCCAAGCTCCAAATGAACCACGCACCCAATATGTTGTTGAGAAGTTACTCATGAGCGTTGTTTGGCTAGAACCTATCAAAGATTCAAGTTCAAAAATTTGTGAAAGACGGAGAGGGTCAGGCACTGAAAGCATGGATGTCCGGGAGTCGTTGCAATAGCTAAAGCAAGTGAAAATCGCTATTGCCAAGTTATACGAGGAGAATAGAGAATTGATAAAGAAGTTAGTGGGAAGGACTTTCGAAACATCAACGTCGCATAGCCGAGAAGGGAATGCGAATTGGCTCAAGAAATAGCTCAGAGAAGCACAATACGTGATCATTCAGTTGCACGAGGAACATAGGATGTCAGAGGAGAGAATCTCGGAGCACTTAGAAAAATGTGGACCATCCATGGAGAATGTTCACGCGACTCTGGTCAGTGCTCAAACGAAGCTGAAGGGGAACACGGTCTTGCAAAGATAGGTAAAGAATCTGAAAAGGTGAAACTGGTCTCTTAGGAAAATGCTTAGAGTATCAAGACTACAGATAAGGCTAGAAACATGATTGACCCGAGCCCATTTTTATCTTTTGAACATGGCACATAATTCCTCTCTCCTCGTATCTTGTTTCCTACCAAGAAACAAAAAGTCTGATGAGCACCCGCATGAGGAACGTTCGTCGCGTAGATTTGGTAAACTCACCTGTCGAGGAGGACAAGTGTGGGAGAAACGCATGACCATTTCGAAGGAGACGCATGTTCCCCCAACCATTGTCCCCACTTGGAAAGCAGAAGTGACATCCCACTATCATCCACCATACCAACTCACAACATGCACACTACAGCCAGTGATCACACAACAAAAACCAAAACCTGTTACACTGGGTGGCAGAATTCGGATGGAGTGCTCAATCGTTCGGGTAACCACTCAAAGGAGAAACGTCGACGCATCACCCCCTATGCTTGAATCTTACTGATGACTAAACGATCATGATAAAGGCGTCGGTTATGACAAGATTGTGGGAAGTTGGGTTTCCTTTTTTAGTAAGTTTAGGGAATAACCATAACCGAAATTCTAGGAGAAGTAATTTGAGGCATGGTAGCCCAAGGGGCGCAGTGTTTTCTATATATTGCATCTTTTCAATGTAAGCAGGGTTGGTTGGAAAAGTAGTGTAGGCAATAGACTATTGAATGTAATCTTCAAAACCGATTGAAATATAATGTAGAAGTCCTGAAGCTTTGACGAAAATATTCTAATGGTGGTGGTATGATGTATTGCGATCTCTTCTATGTATGTGCTTTCTTGTTCTCTACATATTCATGTCTTTACTCTGTTTAAATTGGAACATTTAACAAGTCTAGAATTCATTGTGTGGTGCTCTAGACTTTGCCATTTAAAATCTTGTGTTCTCTTCGAAGTAATTTAGAATTCATCATAAATGGTGTTATGAGTTGCTTTATGTAATTTTTCTCTCGCCACACACAATGACATTTGAACTAAAATATCATTACCTACTTAGCCTTTATCATCTCAAAATTTTAAGTTACCAAGTCATTTATTTCTCTCACTTTCTGGAATTTGACTCCATATCCCAAGGTTCTATATTTCCTTGCCAGCATGACCAGAAACATTTCATAGACGCAGTAAACCTAGCCAATAATTCAAAGCCGTTGTATGTTAGAGACTAAGTCTGAAAGAGATCCCTCTCTAAGTCGAGAAGGGTAGTTTATGGTCTTAAATTTGATCTATAGGTTACCTCTGTCATTTGTTTTCTCAACCAAAAAAATTTACAGATTGCCATCTTGGCGTCGTTGTTAGGGATGGAATTGAATAAAACTTTCCCTAGGAGAATGACTAAAGATGTGGTTTTAACCCCTGAGGGTAACAGTGGGTCAAATGTCTATATTGGCTAAAACCTTTACCCTGGAGACTCCAGTGAATGAGACCAGTATCATAGAGTAGTATGACTCAGAAATCCTAGCTCCAAAGACAGTTTATACCAGAGCCAATCTTGATCTGGACCCTGTAGCGCCCCTGCCTGATCCCGAAAAACTTCTGCGCAGAGCAAAGGAACAAGCACCAGACCTGTTCTATTACCTGGACAGAAACCTATCCTTACCGAAGGATGGTGTAAAAAGCATCGACGATCTTGGTTTCGATACATTCTTCGAACAAAGCATGTTCAAGTCTAGACCAGAAACCTGCTTGGATGAGATAGTCTTCGATGAGAAGAGGTTTCAATCTTTGATGCCAAACAAAATCTCGTGAGATGTTGTAATCCCCACTCAGATCATTCTGCCAGTTCCAAACCCTCTTAGATTCCTGGTCGTCATATTCACCCCTCTTGCCCTGCCAGCCCAACTACATGATTTGCCCCAGAACTATAATCAGAGGATCAAGCTATATGATGTCGAAGGAAATGCCTCTACCCAAAAGAACTTGGACTGGTTCAATGATTCTTTTGACCTAGAGGAGGTCAATCATGAGGATACATAAATGAGATTGTTCACACTGAGTCTTTTAGGGGAGGTCGGGAAGTGATTTAAGGCCCTTGAAGCAGTGAGCATCCTTGATTTCGCAGTGTTTGAAACATCATTTCTCGCTAGATGGGGAGACAAAAAGAATCTTCAGCAACTAATAACCCAGTATAACAATATTAAAATATCACCAGAGGAAACGGTGCAATAGTTTTCGTCTAGATTCATGAAGTCCTACAACTCAATCCCCACATAAGTCAAACTGCCTCCCTGAGCTGCGTAGTTTCGATACGTTGATTCCTTTGATAGCGATTTCGCCTTGTTTTTTACAGAAAGAAGGTCTAATACTTTAGGTGCTATGATGAGCGACATGATTGAAGTCGAAGTGAATCTAATGGTGTCGGGGAAAATCAAACAGAACTTTGACAGAAATGGGAAGAATCCCCAAGGAGATGTCCATCCCTCTATGTCATGATCGTCACATGAAAAGTTCGACTTGATGATGAAGACTATGGAGAATCTTATGGAAAGGATGTCCATGGAGAACAAACCTGCCACCAGGGAGAAAAACGATTTCCTGCCTAGAAGTCAAAACTTTAGAACGGCTCTAGTCCCGCAGATTAGGCAGAGGGACCAGAGAGATCAAGGTGATCAGCAGATAAGACCTCCTTTCCAAAACAACTACGGGAATTAAGACTTTGATCAGATGATCCAAGACCATATGCATTGTTGTGACGACACGAATACATGCATATTCTTAACAAAGGGAGAACACGATCAATTCATGGACGCAAATGATGGTTTTATGTTGGAGACTGATGACACGTTATCTTCGGAAACGGAGGAGTTCAAGAAGGGATATCACAATCCAATCATGTAGTTTCAAAAGCAATATAACCTCAGGAGTAAAAAGACGTTTGCAGAGCCTCCGCAGACAAATCCCACAAAGGAACCTCAAGTGAATATTCCTTCTTCAAGCCAACCAAAGAAAGACAACCCAGCGAGGGATGCGACCGAGAAAGGAAAATAAAAGGAACAATCCCTAAAGAGAGTGTGCGAGGCGAGTAAAGAAACGAGAGTCAAAGAGGTAGAAAAAACTCCTACTCCTTTTAATTTTGAGAACAAAATGGCTAAAATCAAAATATATGTTCCTTTTAATTAGCTAATCAAGAAGGGAGAATACAGGAACCAGATCATTAAGATGTTAAAGATGGAGGAAACTCATGACACCCTGAACATCCAAGACGACCACTTGGCCATCTTATTTGGTCCACGCATAGAAGAAACCGGTGATACTGAGGACGTCCCTCCTTTCTATGCCAGTCTCAAAATTCATGACATGACTTTGCATAATGCCATGATGGATTTGGGCACGTCGCACAATCTCATGTCAAAGGTGGTCATGGATGAGTTAGACTTGGACATCACCAGAACTTATAAGGATCTTTTCTCTTTCGAGTCCAAAAAGGTGAAATGTTTGGGTTTGATCAAAGACTTGGTCATGTCATCATCTCAAATTCCGTCGAAGAATATGGTCATGGACGTAGTGGTTGCCGACATTCGCCCAAAATTCGCCATGTTGTTATCCAGATATTGGGCCACTAAATTAAAGGGAACCTTGCATATGGACATGACTTACACCACCATCCTGGTTTTTGGCCAAGAAAGAAGATTGTACAGAGAGGTGTTGCTCAAGTACATGGTGAGTTTTAAGACACAACCGAATAATCATCCTATCTACTCTGTCCACACCGAAATTGGCTCCTCTGTTTTTTATAATGACTTAAGTTTTGAAGAGGGGGAGGCAACGACTGTCATGATTGTTGAAGATAAGGCCGCGCATCAAGCAAAGGAGTGCGCAGATCAGAGAAACCCTAAAGAAAACAAAATGTGAAATAAGAGATTTCACGGGGCTGTCAGCAAGGAAGGAGTTGGTGTATGAATCAACCCTCCCAAAGTGGGCACAAAGATCTTCTCTTACAAGCTCTCTTTTGATTGTGCAAATAACATGGCCGAGTATGAAGCACTAATTTTGGGTTTGAGAGCCTTAAAGGAATTGGTCGCTAGGAGAATAGTGGTGCATGGAGACTCTGGCCTCATCATAAATTAGGTAAAGGGTATGTACCAATCCAAGAACCCAAGACTAAGAGCATACATAATTCTAGTGTTGGACCCCCTTGAGGAGTTCTCAGAGTATAATCTGTCAGTGATCCCTAGGGGGAAAAATCAAATCGTAGATGCCCTGGCCACCTCAGCTTCAGTGTTTAAAATTACAATTTTTCCCAATAGGAAGTACGAGATTGAAGTTCAACACTGGCCCGTAGTGCCCGATAACATCAAATATTGGCAAGTGTTTGAAGATGAAAAACGGGTGGAGAGGTATCTCCAAATGAGCGACAAATTCGCTAACGTGAATATTGATGATGAGTATTGTTGCGAAGAGGATGAAGACATAGTTGAGCACAGTGATGACGACCCCTTTTAGAACCAGATAGCTGGAAGGGATATAGTGCAACTGAAAAACAACATCATCCCCAAAGGATTGGTCCCATTAGAAAGGATCTTTGATGAAAATGATGTAGATAGAAATCCCAGAATCACTGTGAATGATGGAGATGTCGAGGATTGCAACATAGGGACCCAAGATAATCCTAAGATAGTCAGATTGTCAAAGACACTCAGTCTGGAGAACAAGCAGAGATACATGTGAATGAGGTAACCAAAGGATATCTAAGCCGAATTTTAGAGTGAAGGTGAAGTAAAGAAGGTCGAAATTCAAGGGAGGATAAATTATTTTCATGATGCTTTCTAAGGTATGTTATTTACAGGTCATCTCACCATTTTCGCAATAACTTTTTTTATAGAATTATTCAAATCGTGAAATTGGGATTCCATTGAGGAAACATATCCAAGTATGTGTGGTACAAATTTCATCTTGTGGGTCGTTGTATTTTTTGAGTTGCACACCGTGGAAAATAGGGTTTGTCGCTAGTCCTGAAACTAGTCTAAAACAGGTGTTTCGGGTAGAAACGTCACAACTTCTTCATAACAGATCAAAATTCGGTAAGACCAAATGTATTGGTTATAGTATTGTCTGTATTATTCTATGTACAATTTTCAGATCAATGCAACAGATATTTCGTGGGGGGCACGCTCTACAAGCTCGCTCTCTAGAATAAGCCAGAATTCAACAAGGTATGTCATTTTTGCTATAACTCCTTTTCTGAGAGGTTCCAAGTAGTGAAGTCTAGAGGAAATGCATAAAAGACACTGAAGAACATTGTGTACCATTTTCATATCTTATTCATTACAAGTACATAGTTATGATTATTGAAAGTTAGGGGTTTTGACTAATCCAAAATTAGTCATGTGAGACTAACATAATGTTTGATGAAAATGTTAGTCTCTTGTTGTTAAAGTTGAGGAAGGTTTGCAGGTATGTGATCTTATACACCAGGTCTATTACAGAGTTACAAATCATATTTGGATGATGAAATTGATGAGGGATTTTGGTTGAGGTACATGATGGGTACATGGTTGAGACAAGTAGTTGATCAGTTGCCACATACATGAGGTGTATAATTGATTATGTTGGTAAATCTTGATGAGTCATAGTTGATGAATAGTTGATACATAATTGGTACATACTTGATACATGGTTGGATGCACTTGTTTTTTGTACAAGTTGAGTTGTAGGTTGATACGTGGTTCAAGTTATTAGTACTAGTTGTTTGGTACAGGTTGATTGGTACAGGTTTATAGCAGTATATCTCACAGTGATAATGTGACAGTGGTTCCATTATTCTACTTCTACATCAGGGAGGTTGGGGAGGGAAAGGATAGGTGATTGTAGCCACCTTCTGTTTGTAACCGGAGAACTTAGGGGATTGTAGCCTCCTTCTGGTTGTAGCCAGAGAATTGGGGAGTTGGAGCTTCCCTCGGGTTGTAGCCTGAGAAACTAGGGGGTTGGAGCCTCCTTCCAGTTGCAACTGGGAAACAAAGGAAGTTGGTGGTTCCAATGAATGTAATTCTTCAAGACATATGAGAAAAAACATTTTGTGGTTTTCTCCCACTTTGGGTTTTCACGTAAAAACATTGGTGTACTATGTATGTGTATGATTTCTCATTTGTTCATTGTTTATTTAGTCTGCAATTATTGGATGATAATGCTACACAAATATAACACTTGCATTATATGGTTAAAAAGGTTTAAATTTCTCTATTACTGATTCACCCCCCCTCTCAGTAATCCAACAATTGGTATCAGAGAAGGTTCCTTCAAAATTCAGTTTAACCACTAAAAGGTAGATCATGGAGAGCAACAAGATGTATAAAAATGGAATACCATAGTTTGATGAACATAAGTACGCATTTTGGAGCAGAAGGATGAAAACATATATACATGCACAGGGATTTGAAATTTAGCAATCAGTGGTAGATGGATACAAAGAACCAACAGTTCTGCCGACAAATGAAAGAGCAATAAAAATCATGCAAAATACTTCCAAAGCCACAAATGCACTTCTGAATGGTATTTTTTAATCAGTTTACACCAAAGTTATACATTGTAAATCCGCTAAAGAGATTTGGTACAAGCTTCAAAATATTTATGAAGGAGATTCAAAAGTCAAAGCAGCAAAGCTTCAAACTTACAGAGGTCAGTTCGAACAACTAAATATGAAGGAAGATGAGAATATTGCAACTTATTTCTTACGATTCAATGAAACAGTAAATGCAATCATAGGATTGGGAGAAGAAATTAAAGAATCTGTAATTGTTAAAAAGGTACTAAGATCTCTTCCTATGAGATTTGATCCTAAGATATCAGCACTAGAAGAAAGAGCAGATCTAGACTCAATAAGCATGGACGAACTACATGGAATCTTCACATCATATGACATGATAACTAAATAGGAAAATCCAGATATAAAAGAAGCAGCTTTCAAAGCATCCAAAGGGTCAAAGCAAAAGGGAAAGAAAAAGGAAAAAGAACATAGCAACAACATTGACATCTCGGAAGATGATGAATAAATGCCAACTTTGTCAAAAGATTGAACAAGGGAACCAACGACAGATATAAAGGTAAGTTTCCATTGATTTGTTTTAATTGTGATGGTATTGGTCATTTAACAAATGTCCTCATAAGAAAAATAAGAGGAATGATGAAGATTACTCAAATAGAAAACAAGCATATAAAGGCAATAGAACCACAAAGAAAGTTTTCAAGAAAAGCTTATGCACCAAAGAAGACATCTCATCATCATATGAAGATGAAGTTACTGATAGTGAGACATAAAGAGTTCTATTCATGGCAGTAGAAGACTCTACCAAAGAAAACACCGAAGAAAAATATGAAGAGGCAAAAGTTGACTATCGGGAAGAATTGTTGTGTGCCATAGAATTTATAAGAAGAGAAAAGAAGAAAAAACAAGAAGCTACAAGCGGAACTAGACAAGAAAGAAGACACTCGAGAACTAGAACAAATGATCACAAATTTGAAGGTTCAAATAGAAGAAGATAAAAGAGTTGAAGAAACACTCAAAGAACAGCTAGAAGAAAGAGACATGATCATTGGAAATTTGGAAGCAGAGATTGTCACATTAAGAAAGGATCTTCAAAAGAAAAATATGCAAAACAACTCAAAAGTTTTGGATGACATTATCAGCAGTCAAAAACCTCATCATGACAAGTTTGGACTTGGATACAATCAGAAAGAAAAGGGATCAAGCTCTTAAACAACAGAGCAAGAAACATATCCAAAAGGCTATGTAGAAACAATCAAAGGGGATATGAAGATCTACAAGGAAAATTATAAGGACACTCCTCCACCGAGAATATTCAGATTTCAAAATCAACAACCGATAGATAGGCCTCGGGAAGAAGACGGATTCAGAAGAGCAACTCCTTTCAAAAGAGCTTCAACTCCTAGGTATCAAACTATATTTTTTGGTTTATGTTATGCATGTAATAATTTTGGACATAAAGCTATGAATTGCAAAGCTAACAGCAGGAACATAAACAACTTTGAAAGTCATACACAAAAAGGTTATCCAATAAGGCCTAATGAAACACAGAGAAGAAGTTACAACGTGTTTGAATCATTAAGCATTGAAGTGGAATGCTACAAGTGTAACAACTTTGGACACATGGCCAAAGATTGCAGAATGACAGTTCCTCTTAGAGAACCACAACAGAACAACAACATTCATAGAAAAGAACCTCAGAAGAGAACATGGATAAAAAAAGTAGAATCAGTATAGCAATGAAGAATGCACACTTGCTCTACAAGCTAAGTAGAAGAAACATGGTTGGTATGTTGAGAGTGGTTGTTCAAAACACATGACAGGTGATAAAGATAGGTTTCTTACATTAAGAAACGAAATAGATGGATCAATCTCCTTCGGAAATGATGATTCAGCTAAAATCGTTGTAAAAGGCACAATCAAAATTGGAAACAAGAATACCAAGGCATAAAATGTTCTACTAGTAGAAGATATGAAACAAAATCTTTTAAGTGTGAGTCAAATGTGTGACCAATGTCATACAGTTACTTCCAATTCACAAAAGTGCAAGATAAGAAAAGAAGGTTCAAGAAAATTGATTGCAACAGCTGCAAGAACTTCAAGCAACATATATGTACTAAGTGAAATTGGAAATGAAAAGTGTTGTCTAGGAAAAGAAGATGAAAGTTGGCTATGGCACAGAAGAATGGGTCACATACACTTTGATAACCTTGTCAAAGTTAGCTTAAAGGAAACAGTTAGAGAAATGCCCCAGATTATGAAACAAACCAACACTTTATGCAAGCATTGTCAACAAGGAAAGCAAACAAAGACCGGGTTTATATCAAAAGAATATTCAACGACAAGACCATTGGAAATTGTGCATACTGATCTAGTTGGACCAACTACAACAAAGGGTTTAAAAGGTGAGAAATATTTTATGTTATTAGTTTATGATTATACAAGAATGACTGCAGTTTGCTTTCTAAGGAATAAGTCAGAAGCTTTTCAAAACTTTAAGTTCTACGAGGAAATGGTTGAAAATGAAATGGATTCAAAAATCAAGTATTTGAGATTTGATAATGGAGGAGAGTTCACTTCAAAGGAATTTATGGACTACTGCAACAGAAATGAAATAAAAAGGCAATTCTTCATTGCGAGGACAGGTCAACGGAATGGAGTTCTTGAAAGAAAGAACATGACAGTACAGGAAATGGCTCGAACAATGTTAATGGATTCCAAATTGACAGATATATTTTGGACACATGCAGTGCATACAACGGTTCACATTCAAAACAGATTAATGCTCAGAAACAACACTGACAAAACTCCCTACGAGGTATGGAAAGGAAAACCAGCAAATGTGAAGCACTTCAGAGTATTTGGAAGTAAATGCTACATCAAAAGAGAAGATGGCATAATGGGAAAGTTTGACTCTCGTGTGGACAAAGGAGTACTTGTCGATTACTCAAGTACAAGGAAAGCATACAAGTGTTGCAATTTGAGGTTGAAAAAAGTTGTGGAAAGTATCAATGTAACAATTAATGAAACAAGTGGACGTGAATTAAAGGAAGAGGAAAATGAATCAATGGAACAACTTTACAAAGAAGAAGCATAAGATGAAGAAGAAGTAGAAGCATAAAATGAAGAGGATAAGACATAAGTAGAAGATCAAGTTCAACAAGTGCCTCCAAAGACACCTAGCAAAAGGGTACAAAAGAATCATCCTTCAGATCAGATTATCGGAAACAAAGATGCAGGAGTTGAGACTAGAAGAAGAATTTGTTCACTAGAACAAACGCACATATCACTCTCATCTACGATTGAACCAAACAGTTTTGAAGAGGCCAGCAAGGATGAATTTTGGAATAAGTCCATGGATGAAGAATTGGATCAAATAGAAAATAATGACACTTGGGAATTGGTTTCAAGGCCAAAGAATAAGAATGTGATTGGCACAAAGTGGGTATTGAGAAATAAATTGAATGAAGATGGACAAGTTACAAAGAACAAAGCTAGATTGGTATGTAAAGGATATGCACAGGTTGAAGGAATTGACTTTGAAGAGACATTTGCTCTAGTTTCCATAATGGAAGCAATCTGATTGCTCCTAGCTTAAGCATGCTCCAAGAATATTAAAGTGTATCAAATGGACGTGAAATCAGTTTTTCTGAATAGGGAACTTGAAGAAGAAATCTACATTAAACAACCAAAAGGATTTGAGTTGTTAGAGAACACAGATTATGTGTGTAAATTGAAGAAGGCTTTGTATGGTCTAAAACAGGCTCCTAGAGCATGGTACTCTAGACTGGATAAATATCTACAACATACAAGGTTTGGAAAAGGAAGTGCAGACAACAACCTCTACATCAAGGTAACTCAAGATACTATTTTATTAATTGAAGTTTATGTTGATGATATTATTTTTGGAAGCACTGATGACAGGTCAAGCGAGAAATTTGCAAAGGATATGCAGAATGAATTTGAAATGTCATTACTTGGAGAACTATCCTTTTTTATGGGTCTTTAGATACGTCAAAGCAACCAAGGGATTTTTATTTCTCAAACTAAGTATATCAGACAAATGCTAAAGAGGTTCGGAATGGAAGATTGCAAACCAGTTACCACTCCTATGCAAACTAGTTGCAAGTTGAGCAAAGATGATGATTCAAAGTCTACAGACCAGAGGTAATACAAGTCAATGATTGGTAGCTTACTATAGGTGACAGCATCCAGACCAGATGTAATGTAGGTAGTTGGACAGGTGGCACAATTTCAAGCAGCACCAAAGGAATCACATGTATTAGTAGTGAAGAGTATTTTCAGATATCTCAAAGGAACAGAAGAGTTTGGATTATGGTATCCAAAAAGAAAGGATCAATCACTTATTGCATACACAGATGCAGATTGGGCAGGTTGCATTGATGACTGATGAAGCACCAGTGGAGAACTATTCTACTTGGGTGAGTGTTTACTATCATGGTTAAGAAAGAAATAATCATCAGTATCCTTATCTACAGTCGAGGTAGAGTATATTGCAACAACAACATGTTGTACACGGGTTCTATGGATGAAACAAAATCTGATAGATATAAAGGTTGAGTATGATCAACCCATTCCAATCTATTATGATAATACAAGTGCCATCAGTATCTCAAAGAACTCGGTGATGCACTCCAAGACGAAGCACATTCTAATAAAGTATCACTTTCTACAGGAACAAGTTACAGAGAAGACCATCAAAGTTGAATATGTGGGCACAAAAGAACAAGTGGCAAACATCTTTACAAAACCACTTCAACGGGAATCCTTTGAGTATCTACGCCAGAGACTCGGAGTAATTTATACTCCTAAATGAATTCTTTTGAATGCTTATCTTATATGTCTTAGATTTACACAAAGATGCACCATAAAGAGGACAGTTCAGGTTGGAAGGAAGAGTTCATTCAGGGGGAATATCTCCAAGGATAGTTCAATTAGGGGGAGCAGCCCCAGATGGAAATATACCTTTGCCATT
The DNA here is from genome assembly GCA_009831015.1 of Picea engelmannii. Lineage (NCBI taxonomy): Eukaryota > Viridiplantae > Streptophyta > Pinopsida > Pinales > Pinaceae > Picea > Picea engelmannii. Next base: position 1,165,549 of record ML776557.1, on the reverse strand, counting down.
GATGACAAAGGGGGAAAGATTTATCATATGCAAAGGTAAATGCTTGTAGAAACAGCACAGAGGCATGGTTCCAGGGGGGCAATGGTCATAGGGGGAGAATGAGTGATATGAATTTAGTATTGCATCAGAGTGTTGCCATCAATGCCAAAGGGGGAGATTGTTGATTATTTGGGTTGGTTTCAATTAATGTCAACCCTTGAAGAAAGTCTAGTAGCAAATTCTGGTAGCACAAAGGTTTGGGTAATGGACCCAAGTTTGTTTGATGGATAATTGTATGAGTTTTTATATATTTGTAAGTAAGACTATTACAGATGGATAGTATGCATCATGCCATTTCCGGTGGTATGTGGAACGTCACATAACTCCTCGCGGTTAGAGATTTATGGCCATGTGAAGTTAGAGAAAGGTTTGGGTAATGGACCCAAGTTTGTTTGATGGATAATGGTATGAGTTTTGATATATTTTCAGGTAATAATATTCTAGATGGATAATACATGCCATGTCATTTCCATTAGTATGTGGAACGCCACATAACTCCTCGCAGTTAGAGAGTTATGGCCATGTGAAGTTGGATAACCCTCATGAGTCATCTAGAAGCCCCAAAATGTCAAAGTAATCAAAGTGGTTTAAGAGAATTTAGAATGTAGATAATAAAGTGAAGTGATGAGTGTAATATAAGTCAAAGTGAATACAAAAGAAATTATTTAAATAATAAAGTTAATGGAGAAATTACTAAGTTGACAAGTGGTTAGAAGTGGGTTAAGATGGTTAAAAGGTAACCCCTTGAGAAAGCTACATGAAAGTATAAATAAGAGGCAAGGATCTCTCATTTTAATCACACTTCAGCATATTGAATATCTACAGGTAACTAAGGTAACCAAAGTATATCTAACCCGAGTTTCAAAATGAAGGTGAAGTAAAGAAGGCTGAAATTCAAGGGAGGATAAATTATTTTGATGATGTTTTCTAAGGTATGTTATTTACGGGTCATCTCACCATTTTCACAATAAAAAAATTTATAGAATGATTCAAACCGTGAAATTGGGAGGCCATTGAGGAAACATATCCAAGTATCTGTGGTACAAATTTCATCTTGTGGGTCGTTGTATTTTTGGAGTTACACGCCGTGGAAAATAGGATTTGTGGCTAGTCCTGAAACTAGTCTAAAACAGGTGTTTCAGGTAAAAATGTCAAAACTTCTTCATAACAGATCCAAATTCAGTAAGACAAAATGTATTGGTTATAGTACAATATGTAGTATTCTGTGTACAATTTTCAGATCGATACAACAAATATTCCGTGTGGGGCACGCTCTACAAGTTCGCTCTCTAGAATAAGCCAGAATTCAACAAGGTATGTCATTTTTTCTATAACTTATTTTATGAGAGATTCCAAGTAGTAAAGTCTGGAGGAATTGCATAAAAGACACTGAAAAACATTGTGTACCACTTTCAGATATTTATTCATTATAGGTACATAGTTATGATTATTGTACGTTAGGGTTTTTGACTAATCCAAAATTAGTCATGTGGGACTAAATTAAAGTTTGATGAAAATGCTAGTCTCTTGTTGTTAAAGTTAAGGAAGGTTTGCAGGTATGTGATCCTATACACTAGGTCTATTACAGAGTTACAAATCAGATTTGGATGATGAAATTGATGAGGGCTTTTGGTTGAGGTACATGTTGGGTACATGGTTGAGACAAGTAGTTGATGACTTGGCACATACATGAGGTGTAAAGATTATGATGTTGGTACATCTTGATGAGTCATAGTTGATGAGTAGTTGATACATGATCGATACATACTTGGTACATGGTTGGATGCAGTTGTTTTTTGTACAGGTTGATTACAGGTTGAGGTACAGGTTTATGCATGGTTGAGGTTATTGGTACAGGTTGTTTGGTACAGGTTTATAGTAGTATATCTCACAGTGATAGTTTGGCAGTGGTTCCATCATTCTACTTCTACGTCAGGATGGTTGGATGGGGCAAGGATAGGTGGTTGTAGCCAGAGAACTTAGGGGGTTGTAGCCTCCTTCTGGTTGTAGCCAGAGAATTGGGGAGTTGGAGCTTCCCTCAGGTTGTAGCCTGAGAAACTAGGGGGTTGGAGCCTCCTTCGAGTTGCAACTGGAAAATAAAGGAAGTTGGTGCTTCCAATGAATGTAATTCTTCAAGACATATAAAAAAAATCATTCTGAGGTTTCCTCCCAATTTGTGTTTCCACGTAAAAACATCGGTGTACTATGTATGTGTATGATTGCTCATTTGTTTATTGTTTATTTACTCTACAATTATTGGATGATAATGCTACACTGATATATCACTTGCATTATATGGTTTAAAATGATTAAATTGCTCTATTATTGATTCACCCCCCCTCTTAGTAATCCAACAAATACATGAAATCTAATCATGCAAGCAAGGAATCAGTATGGTTACAATGATTGTGTTTAGGTATTGGGTTGGTACAACAAGCTGTAAGGATAGATTGTGACGGTCAAAGTGCAATCTCCCTTGTGAATAACCCGACTTATCATTCAAAGACAAAGCAAATTGATGTTTAGTATCACTTTGTGAGAGACATGGTTGAAGGAAAGAAGGTGTTGTTATTGAAGGTTGACACTTAGGAGAATGTTGCAGATTCATTAACAAAATCTATGAGCACTGAGAATTTTTCTTGGTGTAGAGGATCTATGGGCAATTTTGTTCTAGATTATTGACTATGTAATCTTGTAACCCCTTGTATGCAAAGAAAACAAGAAGTGGGAGAATGTTGGGTATGTGTTATATTCTTTTCAAAATCGATCCCATGTGTTGTACATTGATATGGGAGCAAGAGGGGGTAAGGGTCCCCCCTTGTAAGGGGGTTCGGGGATGATAGCCTTTGAAAAAAAAATGGCGGTTTTTTACGACCATTTTTTGAAATATTTCGGCACAGGGTTTTCATCGATGGTTTTCTAATTTTGGTTAAGGAATTAGGGATGTTGACTAATCCAGGTCAATGGATTAGGAGTTTTGGATGCCACATGATCCTATAAAGAATATTAGAGGTGCGACTCTAAATATGTTATTGGTTTTCTCGGTTTAGGTTTCCAGGGTAAAAATCTATGTGTAATGTGTGTGTGTGTCATCGTATCTTTCCTATTTCTATTAAGAATCTGTTTGCAGTAATTAATTGCACAAGGTTAACATCTACAGTGTGAACCATTGCCTACAATCCTCTACATTGAGTTTAAGTCTATAGCCAACAATTAACATGATAAATTAATTTGTAGTTAACTCCATTCTCATTCCATTAAAGTGATTGGATCTATTGCATGGTAAAGGCAACACACTCCCTTCTATAAATGTGTACCTTTTAGTTATTTGGTTTATGTGCAAGAGAAGGGTTAGGTAGTGTGAATTGCTTATGCATAGTAGAGTTGTAATTAATTGGTGCCAATAGTTAATTAAGCGAGTACACCAACATTGGGTTGAATCCTATAATAGCCTTAGCACATTCTAATACTCAACGCTACATTTCATGCAATTGCACTCACCATTATACCTAGACAACCATTCATGGTATTTAATTTGAGATAAAGTTTAGTATGAATCATTGTTGACTAAAATGCATCCCAAAAATAGCATTAAAACTCATGTTACTACTTGGAAGAAACAATATATGATAGCTACAGGGATTTTCAAGAATGCTTGAGTGAAGTCTTATGAATGCACAATAAAAAACAAAGTGCATTGTTTATTTTAATACATTGGATTTGACTTGCATCCATAGTTAGCATTGGCATTGGCTACTTATAGTAGGTAAGTCAATGGTGAACCAAAATAGAGGAGTGTCATTCAATCGTTCAATCGTTCATTCATTCAACTATGTTTACAAGCTTGGTTATATTAGGTACATAATGCCTTCCTAACTTTAAGCAATAGTGTCTTGTTGATTGGCATATTGCATAATGGAGTACTATTTATCTGGGCATTGACAGAGTGTTTGCGGATGATAGTGTTATTTCCATAGAGTATCCATGTTTATGAGATGGAGAGGTCATAGGCCTATAGTTTACAGACCATATTTTCTCATATATGTTATGTTAACCTTGATCAATTGAGTCTTTGTTGCCTTTCAATGGATGTTGGTTACACTTCTTTTTTCCAAAGGAAAATTATGTAACTTTGTCTATCGCGGTGAAGCAAATTTACAATTTTAATGTGCATAAAATCAATTTGGGAAGAACAAAAAAAATAATTCCACTATCCATAACATAATAGTCCTTGTATTCAACCATTCTATTGTACCTTATCTTCTAATTGTCCTTAAAACATTAAACAAGAAACTTCATCTTATAGCTCGACAACAACATTACAATAAAAACATCATCTAAAAAGATCATTGAAAAAGCTACCTAGACCTTGTTATCGCGGGATTTGTACTTGTGCAAATCCCTCCACAAGATCCCCAAATCTTGCGTAACTATGGAAGAACCTACCATTGTCACCTAAGTAGGGACTTCCCTCATATTAGTGATGGAAGAGGTCTGTCGCGGGGGAGGCTTACCTACTGACCTCAAGGGATCAAATACCAAGTTTAGTAGCCAAGCCTACCACTTATATCTTGATCATTAGATTATTGGTCTAGATCAAGGGAAAGAAGAGGTTTGAAGATGATCTGGTACCTTCCTAGAACAAGAACACATTATAGCATATATATAACAATTTCCAAGTCAAAGTATGAAATAAATACCTCTTCTAGACACTAGACAAGTTACATTTCTATGGTTGTTGCAAATTGCAGCAGTAAAACAGTGTTATAACAACAATAAGTAATTTGTAACAACAACAATAAATAATGCTCAGAAATACCACAATTGACCATGAAATTTAAGCATGCATCCAATAGATCATTATCCAATTCTTGAAGGTAATTTTTGAATGAGTTAAGCCACCAAAAGATTAGTGTATGCGGCAAATTAATGTAACTTAGATGGCTATAGCAAACCCTTTATAACAACAACAAATTATATAGTGAGTTTGCTAGTGTTAGTGTTAGTATAGTTAGTAGAATGCTTGATAATTTCAAGAGAGTGCGTTCATCAATCAATTCACCATGAGAATTATTTAAGACTAGTGCCTTTAAGGGTTATGGAGTCTTTCAAATGGAACTAAGCTTGAATATTGGCATACTTGAAACCAAGAGGTAGGATCTAAACCCTAAGGTGCAAGCACATTCAGGTTTTAGGTCTTATATCTTGAGAAGAAGAGCTCTTAGGGTGCAAGCACAATTGGGCCCCAGAAGTTGTTCCTCCCTTCTTGTAGATTCAACTAGGTCAAAGATCAAAAATCTAGGGTTAAGTTCCTAATGTGCTAGCACTTTAGGGCTTTAGGGTTCTAACCCTAGCAAGGACAATTAAACAATTTTAGACAAATATCACCTTGTGAGGAAAAAGCACTTGTGTTCCTCTCTTATGGTTTCAATAAACAAGATTCCTTACAACAAATAGCAATTTCACCATAAACATTAATACCATGAACAATAATTGCTTAAATTTACGTACTTCATCCAAGAAAACAAGAGATCGTAACCCTAATTGCAACAATATCCATACAAAATCACCAAATCCATCCACAAGAGACCTTTTCCCAAGCAAAGTGCATGAGAGAGAAGAGTTATTTACCCATAAAGGGCAAAAATTTCAGAAGTTACCCATAAATGGTGAGTGAAAGATGATGATAAAATGAAAGTGAGGTTCACCCTTTTTATACGAGGCTCACCTCACATATTTTTCCACATAATTTGTCAACAAGATGGTACAAGTGGGTTCGACCCCTCATTTAACCTTTACAACGTGTAATAAATAAAATAACAATCAAAACTAGCCCACATGTGTGAGACGTCAAGGCTAGGTAAGATGACCCCATGCCTCCAAAGGCTACGGTAGGGCCTCCAAAGGCTACGGTAGGGCCTCCAAAGGCCACATGGAATCGTCCAAGGTGAATTATATGTCAAGTGAGGTGTCTCCTCACCCAAGGTCATGCCTAGTCATCTCTGGTACCCATCCATCCATCAAACCCTAAGGACGACAAACCCTAGAAGGTGACGTCAAGGTCAAGAGGGTGACGTCAAGGGCCTCAACGTGTCGTGTCCAAGGAGAGGAGGGTTGCATCTCACCTCTTAATAATTCTTGAGTCATTTTTGTTGCAACGTTATCTATCCTATATGTCAATAGGCCTCAAGGTACTCCGCTCATCTTGTGGGGCTTCTAGCCCATCAATGTGCCATGATGACTTAATCTACTCAAACTAAGGCCATTTGTCCATCATCTAAGGTTTTTAGGATGTGAAAGTCAATATATGAGGGTGGCAAGTCACTGGATGACCCACTCCTCTCCATCACATGTGCCCAGGTCCTGTAATAAAGACACAATGTCCTGGGTACAAGCCTAGAACGTCCCTCAAAGAACCATGTCATGGCCATCCAAAACAAATCAAAGTATAAAACATGGTTATCCAAAGTTCTAATTCCTACTTTATTATATTTGCAAGTCCCCTTTATAAGGTTTCAAGCCATTAGCATTGCATTTTGTGGACCGAGGTGAGCATTGAAAGGGTAGAGCTCAAGTTTGGACCTACTTTTGTTGGTCCTATTTGCTATCATTCCTTTCTTTCTTTAGCATCATTTTATTTTTCTTTTCATAGCAATTGTGAAACAACCATTATGCCTTTAGCCCCTCTTCTCATGAGAGAATGGACCATGATCCATTATTGAAGTTTAGTACACTATGAGAGGATCAAATATGAAAAGTGTTAAGTATGGAGGGGAACATATCGTTACCCTTGAGAGGGTCCCCCAATAGTACCCCTTCTCCCTGGGGAGTGACAACAAGGGACTAGGGCACAGAAGATGACCACCAAGGTGAAACAAGGTAACTGACAAAATTTCCCAAACCAATGATCCATTATCCAACTTCAACCAAAGATCCTCAACCACATGCCTAACAAATTAAGCACAACACTTTGTATAAAAGAATGACTAACATACCTCATGGTGACGATGGCCTACCATCTCCAATGCTCTAGGTTGCTTGAATGCGATGAGACTTGGTTGACATATAGTTGTAAAGGTGAATGAGGGGCGTTGTTGGGCTACCATCTGTGGACATGTTGATCATCATCATGGTCAGGATAATGTTCTCCATTATGGGCCACAAGACATGATCTCCTCTAGTTACCCCTAGACATGGAAGGGTAACATATGGCTCCAACATGGGGACATGTGTTCACCGTAGAGTTCATGAGAACCTCATTATCTCTAGTTGTCCAAGACCTCCAATATTTCACCCACTTCAACCAACAACACCCTTTAGAAGTATTTGTCGGTGGATGTGACCCAACGACTATGAATGATAAATCTAAAACCATGCTAAAAAGAAAAAAAATCCATTAGCTACAAAATGATAAAGTAAAAATATCTAGTGATTACATGCAATTTCCTAACATGTATTCATTATATACAAATGAGAATGCAATATATACAAGAAGATGCAAACCATACTAGCATGAATGCATGATGGAACATATATACAAAATGAAATGCAGGATGAAAATTCCCTACCTACACTAATATGTGTTAGTTGAAATGCTAGGTCTAATCATATAACGAGTAAAACCACCCCAACAATGTATCAAAATATCTACCCTTATGCTTCATCACAAACCAAAACAAAGATAAGTTGAGCACAAAAATAACATGAGTTAGAGTAGGAATTATAACATAACTAATTATAAAATATAACTCATTGAGGTGGGAGGGAGGGATAAAATCATGCAAAGAGATATCACCACAACACTAGCTTATCCATCCGAGGACAAGGCTGAAAGAATCAGGCAAAGGTAGATCCTCATCCTTGGCTACCAAACCAATACTCGAAGATCGAGAAGGGATGAGAAGGAACCTAAGGAAAGCTCTTAGGTTTCCCATGTAAGAAGAGAGCACAAGGTAAGGAATCAAACCACGCCTGGAGAAACACATTTGCTTCCAACCCAGGTTTTGTTGGCCTTAGGTGTGAAACTGAAAACCCTTAGAAAAAACCATAGGTTGAAAACCACTATGTCCTATAGGCAAGTGGCCATCACAAGAAAAACCCCCAACCATAGCTATAGGAGAGTAACAAGGTGAAAGAAGAGGAGGTTGGAAACTCTCATTAAAAAAAAAATCTACTCCGCGAAAACCATGTCCTTACCCTCATCAAAATTAGAGCATAACAATGGTTGAAATCTTCATTATAAAATAAATCCAAGTGCTCAAAATAATATGTATCAAACCCTCCAGGATATGACCAGAAATCATCTTGAGAGTGTTGCAAGTCATCCCTGGGTGGTTGGAACAAATTTGTAATCATGTCATCTACATATTGCCGAGATTTTGAATCAATAGCAATCACATACGGTTGTTGTAAAGGCAACAATTGAAAATGACCTTCAATGTCATAAATGGGATCTCCATCAAGACAAATCACATCCCATTTACGTCTCCCAACATGTATAAAGTCATCAATATTCTCAATCACATCAACACTATTATTATAACATGGAGGGTCTAATGCATCCAAGGGTTCCTCTGGCACTTATTCACTTTCTAAATCATGGAATAAAGAAGCATTGAAGTTTTGTAAAGGAGTGTAACTTACCACATTCTTTTCTTCATGTACGGGAGGAATGGAGGCTTGGATGACTTCATCAAATGGAGGAGAAAATATCGGTGCTTCATCTTTATGAGGAGCCTCTTCATGGATTAATTCTTCAACATGGTGTGTTTCATCAAAGTGTTCTTCTGCAACATATTCACAGGGAAACTCATGTTCTTCTTGGTAATCTTCCTCGTGACTCACCTCTTCAGACTCTTGTTCTTCAATAAAGTCTTTGTTGTCTTTAATAGAATCATGAGGTAACTCTTGCTCTTGCTCCTCTTGTTGGTAACCCTCTTCATAAGCTTCTTCCTTGGGTTATTTTCTTGGAGATGTGTAATCTTCTTCATCCAATGCATGCTCAAGATATGGGTGTTCTCTACTAATAAATTCTTCGTCACTCGCTTATTTGTTTGGAGGGGAAACTTCGTCAAGATTTGCATATTCTGAATCGTCCCATTCTTCTCCCTCCACATTCAACTCCAATATCTTGGATAAAACCCAAGGTTGGTCATACTTCATTTGTATCCTATCACACAGTGTTTTTACTCAGAAGTATGCCTTAGTAAGCTCTTCCTCTACAAAGACTTCGAAACATTGCACATACCGCTCAACTATGAGGTCATGCTCTTCTTGTCTTTGTGCACAAAAGTTAATCAATAGATGTACATATTGGCATTAATTAGGCAATTCCTCGCAAAACTTCTTATCTTATCTAACGCTTTCCTTCAACCTTTGGGAAAAGTCTTCACATTATTCTGGTTGTTCACAAACGTCTTCTTCTTCTTCCTCAACAAGCGGAATAATTATCAATGCATCATCTTCATCAATAGAATATCCCTCTTTAGGATGGTGCACTTCTCTAAGGTCTTCTACAAGATGCTATAGGAAGAAACCTTTCCTCTTGAGGGAGGCTATGAGCTCTTGAAGAGTATCTTTGTATGTCTAAAGAGATGGGGTACAATATTTCAGAAATTTACTAAGGAGGTATATGAAGGAAGATATCTTGATTCATCTCTGTAATGTGAATGACAAGAAAATTATAAACGATTGTATTTGTACATCCTCGTGTGCTACTACTTTTCTTTGTATGTACTTCAATAATTCTACAACATGAGAGATGCTTGAAGATGGATCATCATCAAACATTGGACAACATGCAAACAACCTTATATGGATCTCATTCAGATATCCAAGAATACCTTCAAAACCAATATAAGGATATGACACAAGAATATTGTTGCAATTCGCCATGATTCCATTAGTTAAGGAATTTGAGGAGAAGATGATACGTCTAAATATATATCAGTGGAGTCTCAAGATCGTCCTTCCAACATCATAAAAAGGAAGGTGAGGGAACTACCTCAATGGAATCGCTAGGTAAATGTGTAAGATAATGACTTCGGGAAAATTTTACCAAAGACATGTCATTGAGGAGAATGACTCAATCCTCCTTGACAACGGTGCCAAAATGTAATCGAAAGACTTGTAGTTGTGCAAATCCCTCCATGAGATCCCCAAATCTTGCGTAACTATCAAAGAACCTACCATCATCACAAAAGTAGGGATTTCCCTTGTTTTAGTGATGGAAGAGGTCCATCATAAGGTAGGCTTCCATGGTGACCTCAAGGGATCAAATATCAAGTTTAGTAGCCAAGCCTACCCCCCCCCCCCCCCCCCACCTATCTTGATTGTCGGGTGATTGGTCTAGGTCAAGGGAAAGAAGAGGTTTGAAGAATATTTGGTACATGCCCTGAATAAGAGCACTGTGTAGCATATATGCAACAATTTCCAAGTCAAAGTATGCAATAAATACCTCTTCTAGACACTAGACAAGTTAGATTGGTATGGTTGTTGCAAATTGCAGCAGTAAAATAGTCTTATAACAACCATAAGTAATTTGTAACAAGAACAATAAATAATGCTCATAAATACAATAATTGACCATGGAATTTAAGCATGCATGTAATAGAGCATTATCCAATTGTTGAAGGTAATTTTAGAATGAGTTAAGCCACCAAAAGATTAGTGCTTGCAGCAAATTAATGTAATTTAGATGGTTGTATAAAACCCTTTATTACAACAACAAATTATTTAGTGAGTTTTCCAGTGTTAGTGTTAGTATAGTTAGTAGAATGCTTGAGAGTTTTGAGAGTGTGAGTTCATCAATCAACTCACCATGAGAATGCTTTAAGACTAGTTCCTTTAAGGGTTATGGAGTCTTTCAAATGCAACTAAGTTTAAAGATTGGCCTACTTGAAACCAAGAGGTAAGATATAAACCCTAAGGTGCAACCACATTTGGGCCTTAAGTCTTAGATCTTGAGGAGAATAACTCTTAGGGTGCAAGCATGTTTGGGCCATAGAAGTTTTTCTTCCCTTCTTCCAGCTTCAACTAGGACAAAGATCAAAAGTCTAGGGCTAATATCCTAAAGTGCTAGCACTTTACAGATTTAGGGTTCTAACCCTGGCAAGGACAATTAACCAATTTTAGAAAAATATCACCTTGTGAGAGGAAGAAGCACTTATGTTCCTCTCTCGGGGTTTCAATAAACAAGACTCCTTGCAACAAATAGAAATTTCACCATAAACATTAATACCATGATCAATAATTGCAGAAATTTACTTACTTAATCCAAGAAAAGCAGATATTGTAACCTTAATTGCAGAAATATCCATCCAAAATCAGCAAATCCATCCACAAGAGACCTTTTCCAAGCATAGCGCATGAGAGAGAAGAGCTAGTTACCCATAAAGGGTGAAAATTTCAGAAGTTACCCACAAACGGTGAGTGAAAGACGATGATCAAATGAAAGTGTGGTTTAACCTTTTTTATATGAGGCTAACCATGCATACTTGTCCACGTAATTTTTCAACAACATGATACAAGTGGGGCCGACCCCTCATTTAACCTTTACAATGTGTAATAAATGAAAATACAATCAAAACTAGCCCACACATGTGAGACATCAAGGTTAGGAAAGGTGATGCATGCCTACAAAAGCTATGGTAGGGCCTCCAAAGGCCACATGGCATCCTCTGAAGTGAAGTAGATGTCAAGTGAGGTGTCTCCTCATCGAAGGTCATGCCAAGTCATCTTCGATACCCATCCATCCATCAAACCCTAAGGACGTCAAATCCTAGAAAGTGAGGTAAAGGTCAAGAGGGTGGCGTTAAGTGCCTCAATGTGTTGCGTCCAAGGAGAGGAGAGTTGCATATCATCTCCAAATAATGCTTGAGTTGGTATTATTGCAATGTTCTCTATCCTCTATGTAAATAGCCCCTGGAGTACTATGCTCGGCCTTTGAGGCTTCCACCCCAACAATGTGCCATATTGATTGAATCTGAAAAGCCTATCTATCCATCATCCAAGATTTTGAGGACGTGAGGATCAATATCTGAGAGTTATGAGTCACTAGATGACCCACTACTCTCCATCACACATGCCCAGGTCCTGCAATGAAGGCATAATGTCCTGGGTACAAGCCCAGGATGTCCCTCGAAGAACCATATCAGGGTCATCCAAAACAAATCAAAGTATAAAACATGGTTAGCCAAAGTTCATATGGAACATTAGTCCTTAAAACATGCAAAGTAAGTTGCAACTTAAGATATAAGCCATGTAAGATAATTCACCTCAGTATCCCCTTCTAGCATCACACCAGCCCAGGACCCCATGTGAGTTACCAAGTTTAAGTTTGGGAGGGCCTTCATCCAACCCTATCAGGAGTGTTGCCTTGACAGAAAACAAAATAACCCTGGTAGAGGGATAGGTCATGACAGTGACAAGGGAAAGTAAAAACCCTTCAAGAGTAAGTGTGAAAGTGACATGGTTTTAGGGATTACTTCATGGCTAATGGTGTAATTGAATCCATTTCTATGAGTCCCTTTGTGGAGGGTGTGCTTGCTCTTGATTTACCCATATTTATGTGTTATTTTTTCCAATCCCCTTATTTTCCTTTTTCTAAATCCTGCTTTATTATATTTGTCAGTCCCCTTTGTAAGGTTTCAAACCATTAGCAATGCATTTTTTGGACCGAGGTGAGCACTGATGTTAAGCACTAATATTGGTTCATTAACCCTTAATTGGGGCATATTATATTAGTAATGTTATTTTATTTATGTCATCTTTAGGCCATTAGTTGTAATATACCTCCTAGTCTCCTATATATACCAATGAGACATTTTCATTTTGAATCATCTTGTACTTGAACATTTAAGTGGGGTAAAAGGAGGTTGCCCCCTCAAAGAGGCTCATTATCTGAAATTATCTCTCTTTCAAGGCCTTGAGTACTTTTTCTAAGGTTTTTCTATGCTATATTGATATTTGGTTCTTAACATATGGTATCAGAGCTCAAGGTCTTGGGATTTCGCTGTTGCATCTGAGACACCTTGGAATTTTCGCTATAACTTTTTTTCTACAATGTTACAGAAGGAATGGCTTGGAGGATATTTAGTAGACAGATCAAGGTACGCTGGTTTCAAAATTCAGCTCTTGAGGCCTTATACTTTCGGAGATACAGCCTGTACAAGATAGGGTTCTGGAATCATCCTGAACTAAGTCATTGTGGAATTTTCGCTATAAAACTTTTTCTGTAACGTTTCAGACACTGAACTCCAGAGGATATTTACAGAAATTAGTAAGGTATCTATGGTAAAAAGTTCAACTTCTGGGTCATCTTAAATTTGTAGATACACCCTGTGTAAGATAGGGTATCTGACTAGTCTCAAGAAGGTGTTCCAGGTAAAAAAATCATAACTTCTTCCTAGAGTATCCAAATTGAGTGGGACTGGTTTCATTGGATTGTGGACAGTCTGTAGTATTTCTGGTGCGAGTTTCATAATTTTATATCAATTATTTTGTGCGGGGCACGCTATACAAGTGAGATCTCCTGGAAAGGACAAAAATCGGCAAGTTGTCGGGAAGTTATCGTAAATTCCACTTGGCACATCAGATTTTGATCAGACCTATGGCATTGTAGAGAAGAAATATCAGAGAACTACATAAAAGAAATTTTCATACCTAGAAGGGTTGAAACTTGGGAGATACAACAGAAGAAATATTGTCTAGCAGAACCACCTAAAAATCAAGGTTCAAAAGTGATACTTGGCTAACATGCCACCAAAAAAGGGAACTTCTACACCAAATAAGCCTCCAGAAAATCCTACTTGGACTCTTGATGAAGGTGAAGAAATGCATAGGGACATAAATGAACTACAAAAGAAGATGGATTCAATGGAAGCTAAGTTGGATACTAAGATGGATGGTTTAAAAGGGGAGATCATGGAAGTATTGAAAAATTTGTAAAAGAGAAGACACCTGAAAGTGAAAATGCATCCCATGAAATTCATGATGAGGACATAAGGAAGGTGAATCAAGAATGGATAAACTCCAACTTTAGTTTGAAGACCAACCACGTTCCTAAGATTGATATGAGGAAGTTTGATGGCAAGGACCCAATCACATGGATACTTCAGATGGAGCAATTCTTTGATCTCCATAATGTGCCACACACACAAAAGGTACGAATTGCTTCGTTATATTTAAAACCTAATCAATTTGTATGGTATCGATGGCTTTGTTCTCGAAAATCACTCATCACTTCGACAATTTTCACGGAAGAAATGATAGCACACTATGAGGATACAAGGAGCAATACCTTCTTTAGCCAATTGATAAATCTCAAGCAAAAGGGTTCAGTTACAGAGCACATTGAGAACTTCCAAAGATTGAATATAAAG
>ML776557.1:1118089-1148003 GCA_009831015.1 Picea engelmannii | reverse complement strand
CAAGCAAATCAACATCGTAGTGAAAGAAGTTTTGAAGTAGGGGATTGGGTGTTTTTAAGACTACAACCATATAAACAGATGTCCCTCAAGCAAGCCAAGAAGGATAATAAATTATCACCAAAGTACTATGGCCCTTATAAGGTCTTGCAAAAGATTGGTACTATGGCATACAAATTGGAGCTGCCTGCATCTTCATGAGTACACCCAGTTTTCCATGTTTCATGCTTAAATAAGGTTATAGGCGACAAGATCCCAGTTCAAACTATATTGCTAGAACTTGACGAGGAAGGAAAAATCATATTGGAGCCTGAAGCCATCACTGACACAAGAATTCGCCAACTGAGGAATAAATCCATTTCAAAGTATCTCATTAAATGGAGGAAACTATCGGCTGAAGATTCCACTTGGGAAGATGAGTCTTTTATACAGAAGCATCCAGAGTTACTCAAGCATTGCGGACAACACTTGTCTCAAGGGGAGGGGCATGTTAATCCCTAATATTGGCTCATTACCCCTTAATTGGGGCATATTATATTAGTAATGTTATTTTATTTATGTCGGCTTTAGGCCATTAGTTGTGATTATACCTCCTAGTCTCCTATATATACCAAGGAGACATTTTCATTTTGAATCATCTTGTACTTGAAAGTTTAAGTGGGGTAAAAGGAGGTTGCCCCCTCGAAGAGGCTTATTATCTAAAATTATCTCTTTTTCAAGGCATTGCGTACTTTTTCTGAGGTTTTTCTATGCTATATTGATATTTGGTTCTTAACAACTGAAAGGGTAGAGCTTAAGTTTAGATCGGATTTTGTTGGTCCCCTTTGCTATCATTTCTTTCTTTCTTTAGCATCATTATATTATTATTTTCATAGCAATTGTGAAACAACCTTTGGGCCTTCGGTCCCTCTTCTCATGAGAGAAGGGACCATGACCCATTGCCGAAGTTTAGTACATTATGAGAGGATCCAGGATGGAAAGTGTTAAGTATGGAGGAGAACAAAATGTTTCTCTTGAGAGGGGCCCACAGTAGTATCCCTTTTTCATGGGTGATGACAACATGAGACTAGGGCACAAAAGTTGACCACCAAGGTGAAACAAGGTAACTGACACAATTTCCCAGACCAATGATCCATTATCCAACTTCAACCAAAAATCCTCATCCACATGCCTGATAAATTAAGCACAACACTTTGTATAAAAGAAGGACTAACATACCTCATGGTGACGATGGATTACCATCTCCCGTCCTCTGGGTTGCTTAAATGTGATGAGCCTTGGTTGACCTATAGTTGTAAAGGTGAATTAGGGTGGTTGTTGGGCTGCCATATGTGGACATGTTGATCATCATCATGATCGATATCATGTTCTCCATTGCGGGCCATGAGACATGATGTTCTCTAGCTACCCCTAGGCATGGGAGGGTAACAGACCTCATCTACTTCCTTGAGTTCATAAGAAACATACATAATTAGTTAAAGAAATCAATATGCATCAAGTAGTTGAAGGCTTAGTAGCACTAGGGGCGTACTCAACCATCTAAATCAACCTTGTAGGACATGAGATTGATTCTTTTGACAAAGTGTCAGCTTCAACATTCAGGTAATGATAAAAACGATTGTAAGATATTGCCTCAAAGAACAATGCTACATTTTGAATCTGCACAATGCATGGTGTCGGTGTTGGGTTTTGCAATAAGTCCCTTGAAACCATTCTATAACCAATTTAGAGTCCCTCGTGACTTGAAGTTTAAAAAAAGGCCAGTTTCAAAATGTTGAGAAGTGCATGCATTTCCCCCAATTGTTTGTTCCTCGGCCTAAAGGTAATTTCAAGGGACAACTTTCTCCACCATGGAGGTATAGAATATCACCCACTCTACATGGACCTGTGTTTCTTAGGTTTGCACCATTGAAGAATCCCCAAGCATGTGATTTTTCTATCACTGGAGGATTTGAATATCTGGGAACTTTTTGAACCCCTAATTGCTTTACGTCTTTATAAATAAGTTTTATGCTATGAAAAAATTCCATGGGAGTTAATGATTTACCTTCAAAATACATGTTTTTTGTGTGCTCTATAATGCCAAGGCTACAACATGAGGAAGAGATTTGTGATATTTTACTACTAAGTTATTCATCCATTTATGATGAGATTCAACTAGAGTATAACCAGGCCACTATAGTATTCCTCCTATTAGGGATAGAACCCCTTCCAAACTTATGATGTAAATGGATAATCCAACGAGATATGTTGAGTGGTTTCATCACTCCTTCTACAACGATAACACATTTATAGTCCATTCCAAGTCCTTTTTTGAAAATTATCTTAGGTCAAGACCTTGTTTCTCATGGCTAGCCACATAATTAGTCTTGAATTTAAATTTTATTTCAACTTCCACATAGGTTTCCACCACCATCATTATTCCAATTCTTTGCCTAGGAACAATACTTTCTATCCCAAACTAGTAGTATATTCATCTAGTGGATTTCAAGACCAAACTAGCTAGTGAATACTCTTCTTCCTTGAGGTGTATGTAATTATTCTTTAGCTTTCCAATCAAAGAGCTCCATTAAATCCTCTCCTTCAAGGCCCACATCTTTGGATGTCTTCCATCCATGCTACTAGAAGGATCCTCTTCCCTTAGTTGTGGCATTTGCAAGATGGGTGATCCCCTACTAGCTTAATTTTTCCCTAAATTATTAAAAAATAATTAAATTATTTCCACTTCCTATCCAAGATTCCACACATGTCCTTTTACTTTTCCCGTTTCCTAACTTCCAAGCCATCCAATTTCCTAAGAGAGAAAAAGCCTTTACAAATTCCTTCCACATTGTTAATGAATTTTGGGAATAATTCATTCATATGTCTTATTCATTCCTCAATTGACATGAGAAACATGTGTTTGGTCTTGATCACATGTTTCCACAAACCATTAGTATTAATTAATCTCCACAAACCCATGGATGTCAGGGCTCTCCTAAAGTGATGAATATTTTTTCACCCCTGCCCACATAGTGCCTTTGGCTTAGCAATTCTTGTCCATTTTACTAAATGTATCCTTGCTTCCTTGCTCCCTTTCCACAAGAAGTTGAAATATTTTCTTCCATTTCTTTCAAGAATCCCTATTAGGATGTATTAGAGGACAATATAGTGGTGTAGCTTCTAAAACTGATTTTATCAGGGTTAGTCAACCCACCACCACCCCTTGGATAACCAACGAGAACACTGTCCTAATATTCATTTTTATATTTTTTTATATAGCCAGGCCACAGTGCATGGAGCCATATCCATTCTCTTTTAGGGTGTATCCCAAATATTTGATACCTTGGTAAAAATACATGACTTGAAAAGGTAATAGTTGTGTTATTTCTCTTATTTGCATATCATTCAAACCAAAGAAGGAAATATAGGATTTGTGTGTATTCACCTCCATACTTGTAGCTTCACAATAAAGATAAATAACTTCCTCGATGTATCCTGCCTCCCTGATTCAATCAACACCAAATAAGAGAACATCATCTACAAAAAGAAAATGAGAGAGAGTTGGATTCCTGCCCATATTCACTCCTTTTAATTTCCCAAATATTTTTTGAAAGCTTCAATGATCCTGCTTAGGACCTTTGTGTTGGGTATGTGTTATGTTCTTTGTACGACCAACCCCACACATGCTTCATTACACCGGGCGTAGAAGGAGGCTCATAGAGGGGAAGATACCCCCCCCCCACCTATTTGGGGGTTGCAAGGGGGCGGAACCCTAGAAAAAATTAGCGGTTTTTACATTCGTTTTTAGCGGTTTTCATCACACAGTTTTCCCTTTTGGCGATATTGTGGTGCATGGGTCGATTTGTGGCGTAGCCCATGATTTTCCAATTACAGTTAATGAATTAAGGTTGTAGTCTAATCTGAGTCAATGGATTAGGGATTTTGGATGTTGCGGTATCTTATATATATTGTATTGTAAACAATGAAGTTGGATTATGATGAATAAGAATTAGAGGTGTATCTCTAAACATGTTATTGGTTTTCCCAGTTTGGGTTTCCAAGGTAAATCTCTATGTATATGTATGATCACAATTGTGTTCTTTTAATTTGTGTGTGCATTGCATTACTGTAAAAGGTTTAAAAACTTACACTCTACTACTAATAGGATTAACATGGGGGAAAGAGGACACCCTTGTCTTAGATTTAAGTGGGGTTTAAAGAATTTAGAAGTTGATCCATTAACCAAAACAATAAATGAGGAGGAGCTTAAGCATCCTTGAATCCAATTTACCATATGAAGCCCAAATATAGTATAAAGTAGGATTAATCTAAGGAAGAACCAATTTAACTTGTCAAAGGCCTTTCACGGATCTATTTTTATAACCATTGAGGGGAACTTCCTTGTTTTGATTGAGTCAAAACCATCTTGGGCTACCCTTAGTTCATCATTAATTTTCCTATTTTCAGGAAACCCAAATTGTTCCCTTGAAGTAAAGGTTGAAAGAATTTGCTTTAGTCTTTGGGCTGTAATATTTATGATTGTCTTATAAACTAAATTGCAAAGAGAAATGGGAAGAAAACCATCAAAAGAGATAGGTTTGTCTTTATTGGGAATAAGGGCCAATAATGTTGACTTAAATGTACCAAGAACAATATTAGATACTCTTGATTCCTCTATTGTTGCCAATATGTCTTGTTCTAACGACCCATAAGGTCCCTAAAAGAAATCCATGGACCAACCATCTAGACCTAGGCTTTTGTATATTTGGAATGACAAGACCACCCACTTTAACTCCTCTTTTGAAACTTTGATGTACAAATCATCATTTGCCTCTTGGTCAACCATTCTTGGAAAGAAATCAAACTATACAAATATGTCTTCAATATTTTCCCTATTTGAGGTTAGAAAAATTGGGATAAATGATTAACTCTTTTTTTATACAATTTTTGAGAAAGGTGTTGCCTTACTACCATAATTCCTACTCATTTCCTAAATAGAATTTTGTGTTTTCTCCCTTTAGCATAATTTTGAAAGAATTTTGTGTTTTCATCTCCCTCTGCTAGCCATGGGACCTTCCTCTTCAGCCTCCATTTATCCTCTTTCCATTCCAAAAATTTATTTTTTCTATCTAATGGATCTTTTAGATCTACTTTCTCTTATTTGGTGAATATTCCATATGTATGTTCATTATATAAATTAGTCATCTTCCCTTCTATTTCAGTGAGATCCCTTTGGGAGTTTTTGAATTTTTATTTTTCCCATTCCTTTTAGCTCTTATCCTTTGAAGTTTTCCACTTAGTTGGTACATGGTCATTCCTTATACCTTAGGGTTGTACTTCCTACATTCATTTGTTACCATAACAATGAATTATTCATCACGTAGCCAAAAGGAATTGAATTTGAATAAAGATTGGAGGTTTCTTATCTTCTTTTTCAATCTAGAAGTAAAATGGGACATGAGGGTCCCCTTTAGCTCTAATCATGCGTGTTTTGTCTAATAAACTTTCATTCACCATAAAAATGGCCCAATTTCTTAGAGAATACTCCCCTACCATAGTGAAACTTTTTTAAGGTTAGATTCTTATCTACTATCTCCAAGTCACGTAGATTGTGGCATCTAACTTTTCCAATAGAAAGCCTGCCATCGGGTCCATACAAGAGGTTTCTCCCAACATCTCTTCTCAGTGAAAGACCACATTGAAGTCACCTCCCAAAACAAACTCATTTATTAAATATTGAAGGTTGAAGATTTTTTTCCAATGAGTTTGCCTCTCCGCATATGGCCCATAAATGTTACGAATTGTAAACACCATCCACAACTCCTTCAAAATAATATTTGTCTATATTTCGAAAGGGAGTGATTAGATTTTTGTAGTGAGAAGGCTTGTTTCCATGCAACCACTTGGCCTACAAACTTACCTACAACATCATTGACAACAAAGGACTAATATTTTAGGAATGAAGATTCTGGCCAAACAATCTTTGGCATTTTTTAATGAAGTGTCTGCACCCCACTAATTTTATAAGATAACACAATCATTTTTTACCTTGGCTAGGGTTCCCCCTGCTCTAAGGGCCCCATCAATGGTTTTTCATTTCCCCTTGAATATTTTTCTTTTCTTATTTTTCATGTGCTATCGACAAAAGCAATTTTATTCCCATTGTTGAATGCATAAAGGGATGCCTAAATCTTGACCAATTCCATCCATGATCCTAAATGCTTCACATTTTTCTTGTGGTGGCTCAGACAATCTTAAACAGTGTCTGAAGTTTGAAGGGATGGGGGGACTAAATTAGTGCAAGGATTTGGGGAAGACTTCAAAGAATTGTTGGTAAAGGGACTATTAGATCGAAGAAGAATCAATTCTTGGGCAATATTGTAGATTGAGTGGTTTTTTAAGACTTTGTCTTCCAATCCAAACAACTTGATGTTATTTTGGAGTCTACAAGTAGGAATTAGAACACGAATAAGCATGAATTTTGGAAGGATTAGTGGTTGAGACTGTATCCATAACCAATGGGGTTTCACATTGTAATGGTAATGCATTTAATTGCTTTTATGCTTTTGTAGGGAGAAATTGGAGTAATGATCCTCTGGTCAAGTCCTTTCCATCCTTTTAAGCCTCATCCTCGTGAACCAGATTTAGGATTTTCTTAGAGGAGTTCCAAACTTTTCTTATTTCCTTCCTACTTTCATCCTTGACCCTATTCTTCCCTGCCTCCATACAAGGATTCTCAAATTCCCTAGATGATTAATGGCTTTAAACTTCTTGGACTCTATCCACACATTTCCTAGAGTGATTTTTATTTCGACATTATACCTTCAAATGCTCGTGAATTCTACATGTAGATGAGTGAAATGGAACTTTCAAATACTCTAGTTGCATATTATAAGACTATATGCCTGCTTTGATCTCAACTGTGTATAGAATTCTATTACTTATGTCCATTTCCATCCAAATATGTGCCAAATTTGACCTTTCCCATCAACGATCTATTATCCACTACTTTGGAAGTCCATTATTTGGGTCCATTTCCACACAAATATGTGCCACAAATTTAACCTCTCCCATTAATGATCTATTATCCACTACTATGAAATTACCTAGGCCTTCTCCAATCCTACTCATAGTCGATTCATTTCACAATTATGTTGAAAGAGTCGAGATTTTGACCAAAAATAGCTATAGATTGTCATTTTCCAAGGGACGAATCCTTTCATGGATGGTCATCATATGTTCTATATATATGAAAAACTCATCATTGTAATAATATCATTCGAAAATACAATATCATCTCATTTAGAAAAATTAACATGGTATCAGAGCGGGATAGGGCTTGACTCCCTCACGGGAGGGCCTAGGAAAATGAGAGAGATAGCTTGAGTTTCATGTGAAGATTGCTAATCCTAATTTCCTGGAGCATTGACCTAATCCTTTGGAAAACCTAGTGAGCACATGGTAGTTTTTTGTGAGCTTGAGTTTGAAAATCACAGAGAAATGTGATTGTCATGGAATAGATTATAATTCGCACAGTGGGCAACACCGCCATCGCCATTGCAACCATCATTATCAACGTTCTAGAGATTTGTCATTCTCGTCTGCTTTGATCGATGCAATATTTAAGTTTATCGAAGACAAAAGAGGAATGATGGTAGATCTAATTGGACTTACGAAATGGGTGATGTAACAACGAGCTGATTAATGTTGTAGTAAATGATATTTTTTTTTCTTCCCGCGTAAATTCAACGAAACCTGGTTATGATAATTTTTGGTTTTGGCCTTAGAAAACTGAAAAAGCTAGAGAAAGATGAATTAGTCTACTCCAACGTAACAACAGGTTTGAAGGAGAAGCCATGAGAGGTGCGTGTGTGTGTATTTGAAGTGAACACATTGTTAAAATATTCTTTTGGCTTTGGGTTTTGGAGAGCACGACGGGATCATTTTCGTTTTGATGATCACTTGTGGAAAATGGCTGGTGACCACCCATGGATTTATAGGCCGGGATGGAGAGTAATGTAAGTTTAACAAAAGGAGATCCACCTTTCCTGCAAGGTACAATTATATTGTCTGTGATCGGGGACAGGTTGAGGCTACAAGGCCATAAGGAAATCATCTTGGTCGAGCGATAGCGATGAAAGGAAGGATGTTGGGTTGGAAACCATCCTGGAAGTGCGAGCTCATGAAGAGACGTTCATTGCAACCTCTGCCAAGGATAATTCATGGTGTTGCATGAAGCACTAGATGAAATCCCATATGGGAAAGGCTGCCATGCCCATCTTTGGTTGCAGAAGGACTGATGTGCAGGTGCTTCTTAGTGTAATTGAAGCACCCTTGGTCCCAGTTTCTCTAACCCAGTTGTCTCCATCAAGAATAATCCTATTGAAGCTTCATCGACTCAATATATTGTTCATCAACACATTGTTCCAAGCAGGGGACAAAAAAATTTGAATTCTATCAACAACCTATATGCGATGGGGAATGTGAATATGGTGGCGTTTGAGTTCGAGACGGTCAATAAGGTGGTTCGAACCCGTAACCTATCCAACGACGGAGAGGTGGGATGCTTCATTTTTTGGCAGATGTCACCTGTTAAGTGGTGCATGTAATTTGTAGTTGGTGGGATCAAACTGTGTGCAAGCTCACAGATACCCCAATGCTAGGCTGAGAGTTGTAAAGTATACTCGAGCAATGCCAAACACTACCATCGTCGATATAAAGTTTATGAATTGCACTCTAAGGCTTCAATGGTTGTTGTGGGTGATTCATTCAGTGCTTTTTGCCAACAATGTAGCAAATGGATATACAAAAGAAGGTTGAAGGAAAGAAGGTTATCCTAGAAAGAGGGAGAGATCAATGAGGCAAACTAGACAAGAAGGGTTTGTTTCAATGAAAAAGGGAATTGACCTCTAAGTTCAAAATGAAGGATCTTGGTTTAATGCATTACTATTTGGGATTAGAAGTATGGCAGAAGCCAGGTGATATCCTCAAGGGAAGTATGTTATCACGATCCTTTTTGAGCTTTGGGATGATGGACCACAAGTCCATGACCACTCCCATGCTGATGAGTTTGAATAAAATGAGAGGTTCCTAGTCAAATTTGGTGAATCATTCTATGTATCGACAATTGATCGTATCACTGATGTATTTGGTTAATACCAAACCAAACATTTCCTTT
Organism: Picea engelmannii; assembly: GCA_009831015.1. Lineage (NCBI taxonomy): Eukaryota > Viridiplantae > Streptophyta > Pinopsida > Pinales > Pinaceae > Picea > Picea engelmannii. The sequence continues at coordinate 1,138,846 of ML776557.1, read as the reverse complement.
GTTGTTGAGCTAGTTCCAGGTGGAATCAAGACATGTATTGGATTGTCGCAAAGCACATATTGAGATAATTGTGTGGCACATTAAACTATGGTTTGAGATATGTCTCAAACAGTGACGTACAATTGCAAGGATATACAAATTCTAATTAGGCAGGGAGTGCAGATGACAGAAAGAGTACGTCGGGAGTATTCTTCAGTTTGGGCTTTGTTATGATATCTTTGACTAGCAGGAAGAGGAAGCCTGTCACACTCAATACTACAGAGGTAGAGTATATTGTAGCTTGTCATGCATGTATAGAAGTAGTATGGCTCTATAAGCTGGTTTTTGGACTATTTGATCAAGTGCTAGATTCTAACGTAATATATTGTGATAATAAAAGTTGTGTGAAGATTTCAGAGAACCTCGTGTTCCATTACAGGTCGAAGCACATTGAGATCAAGTATTATTACATCTGTGATCAAGTCCAAAAGGGAGAAGTAAAACTCCTGTATATCTCCACCAATGAGCCGGATATTCTGATGAAGCACTTGTGCGAAGGGAAGCTTGTGTACTTCAGGGAAAAGTTGGAACTTATGGAGATTGCTCCTTGGTTGAGAGAGTGTGTTGATTTGTATCATGCTAGTACATCTTAGATATGATGCTTCATCATCATGCTAGTACAATTTAGATATGTCTTGAGACACATCATGCTAGTACAACTTAGATATGATGCATTAGCATCATGCTAGTACAACTTAGAGATTATGTATATGCTTGAGTTGCATCATGCTAGTACTACTTAGATATGATGTAGTAGCATCATGCTAGTACAACTTAGAGATGATGTAGATGACTTGCATCATGCCAGTACAACTGAGAGATGGTGCATTGACACCATGCTAGTATGACTTAGAGATGATGCAGAGGCATTGATCTACATCATGCAAGTACAACTTAGATATGATGCATATGCATCATGCTAGTATAGCTTAGAGATGATGTACTAGATGATACTCCACATCATGTTAGTACAACTTAGATATGATGCATTAGCATCATGCTAGTACAACTTAGAGATGATGCATATGCTTGAGTTGCATTATGCTAGTACAACTTAGATATAATGCAATAGCATCATGCTAGTACATCTTAGAGATGATGCAGATGACTCACATCATGCCTAGATTACTCATATAGAGTGTGGCTCAAATAGTCACGTGACACTCCATTGAGTGTGTGACAACTACTAGACACATGTGTAGTCATGCGACTATGGTGAAGGATGTGTGTCTCTGGACAACAATTGTATGCTACTATAGTGGTTGTGTACCACTGGAAGAGATTGTGTGTCTCTTGACAGTAGTTGTATGCTACTACGGTGGTTGTGTACCACTGGCAGAGACTGTGTGTCTCTGGACAATAGTTGTATGCTACTATAATGGTTGTGTACCACTGGCAAAGACTATGTATCTCTCGACAATAGTTTTACGCTACTACAATAGTAATGTACCATTGGAGAAGATTGTGTGTCTTTGGACAATAGTTGTATGCTACTACAGTGGTTTTGTACCACTGGCAAAGACTATGTGTCTTTGGAAGTAGTTGTGTGATACTACAATAGTTGTGTACCACTAGTAGTGACTGTGTGTCACTGGATAGTAGTTGTGTGCTACTAGCAGTGGTTGTGTACCATTGGACAATAGTTGTGTACTACTAGGGATCAACACAATCGTGTTTTATTGGATAACATTGTAATAGTTGTGTGCTACTAGTCGATTGTCATGGAGATTACCAGATCACTTGAATCAGTTGTGTGTTGCTTCATCGTAGAGACTGTGATAGATGATTCAAGCTATCGATGACATGGTAGTAATTGTGTGCTACTAGTTGATTGCAGAGCAGTCAATGCAATACTAGATGAATACATCATGAAAATATACCTCCCTAGCTGAGAGGGAGTGTTGATGTTTGAGGTAGCATCATGAGACATTCTCCCTGGCGGGTCTTGTATGGACTAGTAGGAGGGAATGTGGGCTCCATCCCGATGTTCCTTAGATGGCCAAATGAAGGAACCAAGACATCGGTTTCATGAGGAAACCTTTATATGTCAAATATGGTTCAAGATGACTTAGCTTGATCATCCCCAAGGGACTGGCCACCCCTTGTAGGATGAGCTAGCTCAAGTCTTGTGGATACCAACTACATGGCATGTATAAACACAAGTGAATGGCCCTATTAATCATTGGGCGAACCTTCTCCTAGATTGGGCTGCAGACTAATGGAGATAGGATACATTTATCACAAGGGTGTACTTGTGATAAATGGGTCAAGGCGTAGTCTTTCCTTGATCATGACAAGGAATAATATGGACTCGAAGTGCTCAAAGATGTAGACCCATAGTGAGCCTAATCTCAGAGCAAGTCAATTGGCTCAAAGGGAGATCCGCAGAGGAAGTTTCCTCTCGATTCAGATGGGAGAGAGACATCTCCCAAGACTGATAGACATGTGTCATGAGCCTAGAGTGAAGTTTGTATACTTCAGAGACAAGATTTGGCATGATAAATAATGTCTCCCTCGTTGAGAGGGAATGTTGATGTTTGGACAACATCGAGAAGACATTATCCCAGATCATATGGCAGGTTACTCCTGATGTTGCAGATGTTATGAATACCTCCCTAGTTAAGAGGGAGTGTTGAAATTGTAACTATGGTCGGTATTTGTTGGCACAGGGGCAAACCCAGGGTTCAGCGCCAAGAACGCACCAACAAGCCCTAACTGTTGGCCCTTTCGGCTACACTTGCGAAGCAAATGTAGTCTCACTCAAAGCAGTTATGGGGGGGTTGCAGGACAAGGATGTGTACAACCAAAGGGAATATCAAGTGGATATAATACCAGAACAAGACAACATGCATATATCACTTATCAACTTAGATATATTCCACACATCTGTCAGATCGACCATAGTAATGCAATAATAGTATATCAAAGGAAAAAGAACATAGCATCAATCACACACACAAGACAAGATATATGTGGTTCACCCTCTCTCTAGGGCTACATCCACATAAGTGTGCTTTATAATATATTAAGATGGAAGCATACAGTTCTGATCTGCGCTCTTAGCTAGCAGATCTTCTCTGTTCTTCTCTCTATCTCTCCCCTCCCTGTGAAACCAGCTGCAAGGTTGATCTTCACACCCAGTTGAAGATCTTACAATATAGAAGGCTCTCATACTCAACACTTCTCTCTCACACAATGTTCCTCACTCGATCACACAACAACAATCATAACACCAACAATAGTAACAACAACTACAACAGAACATCCCAAGTCCTCTTGACCTCTATTTATACATTACAATCACTCAACGACATCCTTGCGTCGAAACCTAGGTGTCAAAACCCTAGATACCAAAACCCTAGGTGTCTAAAACTCTAGGTCAACTTGACCCACGTTTTTAGGGCTTTGCTGGCTTGTCTTTCCTTCCTTCTCGCGTGGTGCTCCAAAGCATCCAATGGTGGCTTTTTTCGCTTGCTAAGTTGTCCACGATCATTCTTCCTTGTTGATCTGTCATCCTCGATCTCCTCATCCAACGACTTGCTTCCCTTTACTTCGCTTCGTCTTTTCTGCTCTTTTGCTCACTTCGACCCAGTAACAGTCACTGTGTCTTCCGCGCAGTTCACATTTTGCCTTTTATTCCTTGATCTTCGCTTACTTTCATAACCAAGGGCCAAAAGGCCCCCAACACTCACCTGTGACTTGTCCTGAGGCACTTCAGATCTGATTATTCTATTTTACTTCAACTTCAGACTGCATAGTGCAGCCTTTGCTTTCTGTTCTATGCCTCCTCTCCTTCCCTATGCAGACTGTCTTTTCTGTGTCTGGTACCCAGTTTCAACTGCACCTAGTACCTAGACCCTTTTCCTTATGCTTTTACTTAGAGTTGCGAGGCAAGTGGTTGTCATAGTACAACTTCAGTCGGCTCCCGTTCACTAATCCTTCCTTCCATTCTCCATTCAAAGTATTCAATTGTGCAGCTCCTCCTTCTATAACATAGGTGACTTCATATGGCCCGAGCCAATGCATTCAGAACTTCCCAGGATGCTTTATGAACTTACTGTCATATACCAGTACTAGATCACCTTGCTTGAATGCATTATTCTTGATGTGTCTGTCATGATAGGCCTTTTCTCTTTCATTTTACACCTGTTGATGGATCCTGCAATACATTTGTCTTTTTCAAGTTCGATCAACTGCGCAAGCCTCTCTTGAATAGCGCCAGTGTCATCCATATCTGTAAAGGCAACAATTATTAAGCTTGGTACCAAGTATTCCATTGGGACAATAGCTTCGAGACCATATACCAACTTAAAAGGGGTCTGCATTGTTAGCTTCTTGCAAGTGGTTCTATAGGCCCATAGTACTGTTGGTACTCTTAAATCCCAGTCATCCCTATTCACACTGCAAATTTTCGTCAGCGTTGTCTCCAAGATCTTGTTGAATGCTTCCACTGTTCCATTTGCTTGTGGATGATAGGGCGTGCTCTTCTGATGGTGGACTGCAAATTCCTCAGTCAAGGCTTCAATTATTTTATTTATGAAATGTGTGCCTTGATCACTCATAAGGATCTTTGGGCATCCAAACCTGGTTATGATGTCATCAAATATGAAGAGTGTAGTTGTAGTTGCACTATAGTCCTTAACTGCTCTTGCTTCGGCCCATCTATTCAAGTACTCAGTCGCAATAATTATGTACCTTGCTCCTGTGCGCTTGCCTGGTGGGTTTAGAGGTCCCATGAAGTCAATGGCCCATTTCTCAAATGCTTGTAGGGTCAGTTGTGGTGCTAATGGCATTTCATCTCTTTTGGATGGTTTCCCAACTCTTTGGCATACATCGCAAGCTCTGTAATAGTCTTTAGCATCTCTGTGTAAGGTAGGCCACTAAAGGATAGCTCTAAGAACCTTCTGCACAGTTGCTTTCCCTGCGTAATGTCCTCCTGTGATGCCTTCATGAGCTTCTGCGAGGATCAATGGTCGCTCTTCCTCCATAACACACCTTCTCAATATCTCATCAGGTCCCATTTTGTATAGCTATCTAGCTATAAGTGAAAAGTCGACAACGCGCACTACTAGTTGTTTCTTCTAGGGAATTGTATACTCACTAGGTGCCATTCCTGTTGACATAAACTAGACTATCTCTGTGAAGTGGTCATCAATCTTTCTAATGGCCAATAATTGTGAATCTGGCAGTGTATCCTCCAAACTAGTCGGCTCTTCACCATGTTCCAACATTGACAAGTGGTCAAGACCTTTGTCCATTCTTCCTGGCTTGACTACAATCTCAAAGTCATATTCCTGAAATAGCAGAAGCCATCTGCATATTATCCCCCCCAACACTAGCTTGTTGACTAGCTATTTTAGCGCGGAGTGATCAGTAAACATTTTAAAGTGTCCTCCCAACAAGTAGTGACAAAATTTTTGCAGCGCATATACCATGGCTAATCCTTCTCTCTCAGTGGTGGTGTAATTAATCTCAGTTGTTGATAGCTTCCTGCTAGCAAAAGCTAATGGATGGTCAATATCTCCTTCACCAGGTTGTGCTAACAGAGGTCCCAATGCAATGGAAGATGCATCGACATGCACGTGAAATTCCTTGCTCCAATTTGGGAAAACCAGAATGGGCGCAGTAACAATTTTCTATTTCAGTGTGTCGAAGCTTTGTTGGCATTCTTCTGTCCAACTGAATTGATAGTCTTTCTTCAAAATCTTTTCCATGGGTGTTGTAATTTGGGCATATCCTTTAATGAACTTCCTATAATATCCAGTATGTCCCAGCGCAGTGCGCTGTTGTTTAACTGAAGTAGGAGGTGGTAGATCAACTATAATGACAATTTTAGATGGATCTACTAGCAATCCCTGCTTGCATACAATATGACCTAATAGTACTCCAAATGGTAAGAAGAAGATGCACTTCTTCAGATTCAAGACAATTTGACACTGCCTGCATTTGTCCAACATTAGCCTCAGACATTCAATACGATTTTTCAATAAACTAAAAACAATCCAATCATCAAAATATGATTCTAGAAATTTATGCAGAAACTCCTTGAATGCTTCGACCACCACCCTGGGAAAGATGGTTGGGGCATTCTTCAATCCAAATGGCATCACTGTATACTGGTAGGATCTGCATTCTGTTGCAAATGTGGTCTTGTGGCGATCTTCCTTGGCAATTTGGATCTCATGGTATCTTGAAAATCCATATGTAAAAGAATATACTTCATGCCCTCCCACATTATCTAACAATTCGTCAGTGAATGGCATAGGGAAGGGGTCATGCAAACAGGCATCATTTAGCTTCCTGAGATCTACGCAAATCCTGATCTCTCCTGTCTTCTTGTCCTGTACCACCATAGGGCTAATCCCAGTAATCTCCAACATTTGCAAGCCTCGGTGTCTGCTCTATTCCAGTATTAACTTTCCTAATCTTGATTGGTTGTCCAATGAATGGTAGCTCAACTCTTGGTCCTTCCACATCTCTTTGGCCTTCTGTCTCGGCGATGTTCACCTTCCTAGGATCATCGTCCTCATCAACATTGATTTTGTAACAACCTTGTAGTTTCTGGAGAGGTGCAGTCCATTCGTCCTTTTCTTATTCTAAAGGGAGGCTAGAGGCCTCCTCGAATACTTTATATCTGACATTCTGTAATGCTTGATCTACTGAAGGAAATTGACTTTCAATAAGAAGGAAGTTACAAAATTCTGAGTCATACCTTCCCAATCTGCAGTGATGAGGTGCAGCTCTACTTGAAGGTACCAGTTGATAGGTGTCGTGTCCAGTGTGTAAATGAATTTGTGCACCCACTTCTCTTGAGGAATGTTTCTCCAGGCTTCCTCGCAACTTTGCACATGGTCCTTTGGGCAGCTTCGACCTGTGTACCAAACTTCACATCCTTCTACTTGTGCTGAGAACCGCGCTATCATCAAGGTATGACATTGTACCCAGTCTACAATGTTGGTTTTGTGTGTCCCCCACCATCTTACTGGGGTTTCTTTCAGGGCCTCATCCATTGCCAACAATCTTTGTTGCATTGGTACACTTTCTTCAAAGTCCGACAAGAAGGTTTCTAAAGGATTTGGACCATCAAAGATGGGTAAGTTACTTACTGTTGTGCTGATCCAACAAACTTCTCTAGTTAATCTAGCACATCTTCTTGTAGATACTTCATACATTTTATTCTACCAATTCTCTAGTACTTATTCTAAGTCTGATGAACATGCGTTGTCACATCGCCAACTTAGGTTTCCATTGATCGTAGGATTAATGTAATCCTACTATCTAGTTGTTAGTTTGTATATGTTTTCCATCTCATATGTGCGGTCTTCTTCTCTGATAGTTTATGTGTATCATTGACCTTCGTCTGGATCTAATGGTGTAATGAACCTAATGCCATCTCTTTCAAAAGTCATACGTCTTTTCTTTAAATCAACCACAGTGGAATTATTGAAATCCCAATCAATTCCTAGCAACGCAGGGTAAGGACAACTATCATCAACTATCTCAATCACCTCAAAATCTGCAAATGTTCTTACTTCATCGATGTCCATAAGGAAATGTTTCAATCTTCCAAAGGGGCTTACTTCCTACTGGTTAGCCATCCTAAGCCTGACAAGGGAATAGATCAACTTCAATTTTCCCATCAATGGCCACGTTCGCTTCGTCACGACATTGACCTCTGACCCTAAGTCGAGGACCACATAGTCTATATCATATTCTCCTATTTGAGCATTCAAGTGTAATTCCTTATTTGTCCTTCTCTATTTAGCGATTTGGTGTACTACCCTATTTAGTAAGGGGTCTATCTTTCCTAACTCATACTGCCTGATTAAATTTTGTAGTTCTTGTACAACGCTCTCATCCTGAATCACCTTAATACAAGTATATAAAAATTCCATGAGCTTGCTTACCTCTTTTCCTTCTCTTGGCGAAGCAAACTGATCAAATGCCTGAGGCATTCCATATTCTCTCACTTATGGTCGTGTCTTTGATGAAGAGCCTTGATCTCCTTTGAACTCTTTTCCTGCCTCCTCAAATACTTGTCTTTCTTTCTTTGCATCAAACGTTTGGGTCTTCTCTGCAACTTTCCTGACTCCTGAGTCTTCTATAGTCTTCCCTAGGGTCAGTTTGTCTTCTCTTGTAACAACGCCTCCTCTAGTTATAACACCGACTCTAGGGTCTTATCTGCAAGGTTCAACATATATTAGTTGCACTTGTGGGTTCTGTTGAGGTCCTCGTTTCTCCTAAAGCTTAGGTAGTAGCACAAGACAATCTTCTATAACATGTTCAAACAAGCTGCAGTAGCTGCAAGTAGTGCAAGGGTTGTGACAGTCCCTTGCGAGGTGTCTTGGTTGTGTGCAGTTGTAACAAATGATCTGACCTCCTCGACCCATACCTCCTCCTCATCTGCATCCTCTGAATCCACCACGAGGATTGAAGTTTCCTCTCCCAGGGGAGTTGTACTGCGTAGTGTTTCCTTCTTGTTGTACTTCGCCTTGAATTTTGTATATGTCTCTTGAACTTTCGTGCATGAGGTCATAAGCCCTACAATCTCTATCATCATGCCCCAGGAACTTACAGAACGTGCAATACAAATTTGTGGGTGTCTGGACATATTTTTACATGTAATAACACTCACCAGGGCGATGTCTATTCCTACATATTTCACACCAGGGTAGGGTGACTTGCTTCAAAGGGCTCGGAGCTCCAGAGGCCAAGTATTCATGAAATAGGGGGCAATTATCCTTGTCATGGCCTTCTTATTTGCATCTGACACGCCAAATGTCTTCTCTTTTATCTTTTCCCTTGTCTTTCTTCCTATCTTCGACCTGCAAAGACAAACTCGTTAGTTGACTCAAGATTTGACTCATACCTGAGCTGGATTTTCCAATAGGGGTTGATTCTAACTTCATGGCAATCTCCAGCACCTCAGCCTGTGAAGCAATCTTCTATTGCATCAGAGGAACTCTGATGTGTGGTAAGAGGGCAACAATAAACCATTCTTTGTTTTGCTCATCTGGGATCTGAAAATTCAATCGGTCGGTTAAGGTCTTGAATCTCTAACCAAATTCCCAAACAAGTTCAGCTACCTTCTGCTTAATCTCCTTCAACTCTGTAATACATTATGACTCCAACTTGGGTTTCTTGAACTCTGTAATCAACGCATTCTTGATCTCATTCAGTAGCTTAGGTTGTACAAGTCCTTGGACAATCTTCATGCACCAGCTCAATGCGCGATCTCGAAGGGTAGTACTAAACTGAGTTCTTTTAACAGCATCATCGGTAACATTTTTAATATTCCATATGGCTTTACACATAAAGCAGTGTTGATGAGGATCTTCAGATCCATCTCCCCTAAAGATAGGAAGCCTCATCTCATCTGCCATAGATCTTCCTAGGTAACCTGCCTGAGTATGTGGTGGACTACTAGTGACAGTGCTCTGAATGCTCGAGTGGCTTGGATTACTCTGATTGCTTAATGCTGCTGAATCGACATGAGAAATAATAGTACTTACTTTGGCAGTCTGCGCAGTTCCTGAAGTTTCTGGCTCGTCCCGGCGAAGTTCTTCAACTTTTCATTCCTTTTCCCTAGCGGGTTCTTAATGCTCTTCGTCCATCAAATCTGCATCTTCTCCACTACAGAAACCCTTGTTCCAGTAGTTATGCTTAAATAGGTTCACAATATGAACTTCTTTGAATGCTCTTCCACTGCGCGTATGTCCAGCCTTTGTGTCATTGTCGCTGTCCGAATTTTTGAACATTAGCTTTTCCAGATCCGACCAATCTATTGTATCTTCAAGATGTTCTTCTCATGTAATAACATCTTGATCCTCAACTTCAAAAAATGTAGAAATTTTCCTCTGGGTTCCTTGAAGAAATATCTCTCAGCTTGGCTATATGAATCTACTCTGTCAACAACAAACTCGGTGATGTACCCTCCAATGGTGCTATCAAACCAGTGATCTACTACTCCTGACACGGTGTTATCAACTCTCTTGACCTTCTTGATCAACATCGACGTCCAAACTACAAGAGGTCTAGATCTGATCTCAAACCGGGTATCTGCTAACTTGACTAACCACTCATATAGCTCCCGATGGATTCCTCCAAAGAATATCTCGTGTATATCAGTAAAAATATACCTTCCTAACCAATCCTCTATAATAATATTAGGGCCCTTGTTCTAGGCTTCAGCGAAGTCCTTTTCTTGATCCTCTATCCACTTATGAATCTCTGTCTTTGATGTGAACCACCTTGACATTCCCTCAAGAAGATTCATGTCCCGACAACAGAACCATTTGTTGGCACAGGGGCAGACCCAGGGTTCAGCTCCAAGAGCGCACCAACAAGCCCTAACCGTTGGCCCTTTCGGCTACACCTGCGAAGCAGATGCAATCTCACCTGAAGCAGCTATGGGGGGGTTACAAGACAGGGATTTCTACAACCAAGGGGAATATCAAGTGGATCTAATACCAGAACAATACAACATGCATATATCACGTATCAGCTTAGATCTATTCCACACATCTATCAGATCGACCACAGTAATGCAATAACAGTATATTAAAGGCAAAAGAACATAGCATCAATCACACACACAAGACAAGATATACGTGGTTCACCCTCTCTCTAGGGCTACGTCCATAGAACTGTGCTTTATAATATATTAAGATGGAAGCATACAGTTCTGATTTGCGCTCTTAGCTAACAAATCTTCTCTCTTCTTCTCTCTATCTCTCCCCTCCCTGTGCACCCAGCTGCAGGGTTGATCTTCGCACCCAGATGAAGATCTTACAATACAGAAGGCTCTCATACTCAACACTTCTCTCTCACACAATGTTCCTCATTCGATCACACAACAACAATCACAACAACAACAATAGTAGCAACAACGACAACATAACATCCCAGGTCTTCTTGACCTCTATTTATACATTACAATCACTCATCGACATCCTTAGGCCAAAACTTAGGTGTCGAAACCCCATATACCAAAACCCTAGGTGTCTAAAACCATAGGTCAACTTGACTCACATTTTCAGGGCTTTGCCAACCTATCTTTCCTTCCTTCTCGCACGGTGCTCCAAAGCATCCAATGGTGGATTTTTTTGCTTGCTGAGTTGTCCACGATCCTTCTTCCTTGTTTATCTGTCATCCTCAATCTCCTCGTCAAACGACTTGCTTCCGTTTATTTTGCTCCGTCTTTTATGCTCTTTTACTCACTTCGACCTAGTAACAGTCACTGTGTCTTCCACGCAGTTCACATTTTGCCTTTTCTTCCTTGATCTTCACTTACTTTCATAACCAAGGGCCAACAATATTCATAATGTGAAAAGTAAAAAGTGAAAAGTAGTTTAGTATAAATATATATAATAAATAAGTAGTTATTTATTATCCAAGGGACACATCCTTTCATGGATGGTCACCATATGTTCTATATATATGAAACACTCATCATTGTAATAATATCATTCGAAAATACAATATCATCTCATTTAGAAAAATCAACAAGTCCCATGTCTTAATGTTGGGGATTGTGTGTAACTTGATACGAAAGAGACAAATAGTATTGTAGCTAATCAAAGAGGAAATAAGATTTCGAAGACAAAAAGGGTAGTGTATAAAGACAACATTAGAACACTTAAGCACATCGCATTGTGATCAAACATCACAATGTATACCGAACATCTTATACTCAACAACGATATCACCTTTCACTTGTTTAAAATGACCCATAGGGTATGTTATTTATAGCTTCAAGATCTAACCAATTTCCTTGAAATCGGGAGGATCTTGTCCAAATATAATTGTTAATTGTTAGAGTTGACTCCATAAAATCTGTGATGTCAAGTCGACTTGACAAGGATGCTTGACCTGACCATCCATGCATCTAGCTCACAGTTCATTGCTTGGTTGGTCGATCTATCGACCAACTATCTACGTTTGTTAGTCGACTATCTAACCAAAAAACTTGTTGACTACTCGACCGACTGATGTAGAGATCCGGTTGATTGCCTGACTAACTGTTTCGAGATGTAGGTCGACCGCCTGACCAATTGATTCTAGGAGAAGTGTGATGAACCAGCCCCCCACCACCCCCACCCCCATCAACAAATACCTTTGGAGATTTAGGAGGTGAAATTATGTCAACATGACACCCCCCCATAATTGTAGCTTCCTAAAGCCCAAGCATCATACAAAGATGGATAAATTTGGCTTTGGATAAAGGCTTAGTGAAGATATCATCTACCTAATCATTTGTTTTGCAATATTCAAGAGAGACAACATTCTCATGAACCAACAGTCTAAAATAGTGGCCATGGAGCTCAACATGTTTCATCTTTTTGTGGGAAACAAGGTTATTTGCAACTTGAATGGCACTCTGACTGTCATGGTAGATTGTAGTCAAGGTCAGAATAGGATAGAAAAGTTCACCTACAAGTTTGTGGATCCAGATGATCTATGTACCTACATGAGCAATGCCGCAATATTTTCCTTCTATAGCCGACAAGGAGACGAACTTCTATTTCTTGCATGACCAAAACAACGGTCTAGTACTAAAGTGAAACACATATCCAGAAGTGGAATTTCGATCATCACTATCGCCAACCCAATCAGAGTCAGTGAAGTCGACCAATGAATCTGAACTTCAACAATACTTGATACCAAAATGAGGGGTACGCTTGAGATAATGGACAATTCAGTTGACTTCATTCCAGTGGCTTTCTCCGGGGTCTTGCATAAACTGAGAAACCACACTAACATCAAAGAAAATGTCAGGCCGACTATGAGTAATATAAATAACACTGCCAACCAATTGTCAATAAAGTGTAGCACCAACTTTGAGAGTTTGACAAGTTTTGGTGAGATTTACTCCAAATTGAAAGGGAGTAGCACAATGATTACAATTTTCCATCTTAAATTGTGTCAAAAGATCAACTACATATTTATATCGAGAAATTAAAAAAACATCACATTGTGGTAATACTTGAAGACCCAAAAAACAATGCAAAGTAGCAAGATTTGTCATGTTAGAGGAGTCAACAAGTTGTGTCTTCAATCTAAGAACAAGATCAATGTTATTGCTAGTAATGACAATGTCATCAACATATATAACAACAATCAAAGTGTCTTCATTGGTATGGAGTACATACAAGCTATGATCACATTACAACATTTGAAACCAAGTCAAAGAAAGAAATTGTCGATCTTAGCATACCAAGCTCACATAGCTTGGTTCAAACCATAAAGGGACTTCTTGAGTCGACAAACTAGGTTATAATATGTCACAAAACTAAGAGGTTATTCCATGAAAATTTCTTAAGATAGATCTCCATGAAGAAAAACACTCTTCACATCCATTTGATGCATTTTCCATCCAAATCGAGCAACAAGGGAAATAATCAATCGAACAGAGTTCATCTTGGCAACAGGGGCAAAGGTATCAATGTAGTCAATGCCTTCTTGTTGGGAAAATCCCTTAGCAACCAAGCAATCTTTATGACATTCAATAACACCTTTAGAGGTAAATTTTGACTTGTAGATCCATCGACACTTCACAACATTCCTTCCTTGTAGTTGAGGAACTAATTCCCAAGTGTGGTTCTTGGACAAAGAATCAATTTTTGTCTACATTGCATGTTCCCATTCAGGTTGACCATGAGCCTTCGAGTAGGTAACAAGATCATAAGTTTCAAGTACACGAGTCATCAATGCAACATTGGCATGCTGCTTTTGACTTCAAGTTTTTTGTCCAGAGGAAATATCACCGCCATCAGGTCCAACAGCTTCATTTGTCTTGGTAGCCTATTTGGGTAGACAATAAATGGGTGAATTGTTGTTCACTGCAGAAGGATAATCAAAAGTTGGAACAATTTTAGTCAACGAAGATGGTGGACCAATCAAAACATATATCAATGGACTAATCAACTCGGAGGTCGATGATTTAGTCGAAACAGGAATAGAGTTCGACTGTCGAGTCGAAGGACTAAAAAATGGAACCAGAGAACCATAGTCAGAAACACCATCAAAGTGATCATCCTATAGCAATCCAAAGGAGGCATTCAACAATTTGATTCCAGAAGAATTCTCACCAAACCATACATTTAGTGTGATAATGATTTTTTGTTTGACAGGATAAAACAATCGATAGGCCTTAGACTCTTCAGAGTATCCCATCATGATGCAAGCACGACTCTTTACATTCAACTTCTTTCTGCAATCATCAGAAATATGATCCCAGAAAACACATCCAAACACACAGAGGTGGTCGATTGAAGGCTTCTTTCCACACCATTATTTGACTTGAGTCATCGAAGGAACAACTCCAATAATATGCGATTGAGCAAATAGTTAGCACAATATACTGCTTCAGCCCATAAGCGAGGAGGCAGATCTTTATCTTGCAAAAAACATCTAGCCATTTCGACTAAAATATGATTCTTGCATTTTGCGACGCCATTCTGTTGAGGTGTGTGAGGAACCGACCGTTGCCAGTTAATTCCAGATCAAACCAAGTATTCTTCAAAAGGTCAATTGACATACTCACCACCATTATTTGATCTCAGGCACTTGATGGATCGACCACATTACTTTTTAGAAAAGGCTATGAATTCTTTGAACTTATCAAAGACAAGATTCTTATTCGTCAAAAAATAAACCCAAGTGAAATGAGAGAGATCATCAATGAAATTCAAGATATACCTTGCACCTATTAGGGAAGGTACATTGATGAAACAAACATCACTATGAACCAGCTCTAGGAGGTTCTATGCACATCGTGTTTTGCCAAATTCAAAAGGTGCATGATCATGCTTTCCAAGCACACATCCTTTACAGACTCCATCAGGAGGAAAAACTTTGGGTAAACCAACAACCATTTTTTGAGTTTCCATCGATTGTAAACTTAAAAAATCTAGGTGTCTTAGTCATTCATGCCAAGTTCGACTTCACTCATCACTGTGAGCAACAAGAGAAGTTGATTCGGTGTCGGGTTGAGTCATGTCACATAATTTATACAAATTGTCCTTCGGGTCGAGAAACCCTCCAGTGATAATCGACTACCTTTCTTCAAATCTAGAACAAAGAACCGATCTAGCCAAAAATCCATAATATTACATGTTTGTGTTAGCTGAGAAACATACAACAAATTGGCACTGAGTTTTGGTACATGATAAACGTCTACAATTCTCCCATGTCAATAAAAAACATCACCTTGACCAACAATATTGAGAGCAAAATCATCGACAACATAAATATTCCTCTCCTCAGCTTCATTCAAGGACGTGCAAAAGGAAGCATCCTTAGCCATATGACGAGTGCACTTAGGGTCGACTATTCATTCTGTGTAGAATGAGACAACAACGCTTGAGAAGTTCCAACTTGGAAGGTGAAATTATCAGTGGGTCGACGAACAACAAACACGCCTCCTTAAAGGCATTTAACCTTCTCCACTAAAGCGTCTCTCTTCTTGTAAAATACCTTCTCCACGTGTCTAGTCTTTCCACAGTACTAACATGTCTTCTTCTTTCGACTTTGATGGGGTGCATATGTTTTCCCTTTAGGTTTATGTTCAAGGCATCTAGGTCTCTGTGTAGGGGTATCAAAGTGTCCTCTTTCCCTATGATTTGACTTTCCTTCCCTTGAGAAAGTGGGTTTGATGTTTACCATCAAGCTTGCCTTGTTCAAGTAGTTTGTGTTGATTAGTGATCAAAAGACCACATAAAGCTTCAAAGGTGTAATCCTTACCATTTTCCTTGTGTGCCTGCCAGTTGGTGCAAAAAGTCGAAACAAACATGTCAAATGGTGTTCTCGAATTCATTAGGATTAGCTCAATGAATTGTTCATATTTATTCTGGTAATTATTTCCACATTCTCCCAATTTCAATTAAAGTCCCTTCACACATGCCAAATAATCCTCTATTCTGTCACAAGAATGAGGATTGAGAGAGATCAACTCTTTATCCAATTGCATGATGTGGCTTTCATCGACTTTGTTAAACAACAAATTCAACTTCTTCCAAAATTGATGAGGGTAGTCGATTCCACTGATGTGAAAATGAATCTCCCGTGAGATATAGGTCATGATGACCCCCACAACCTCATCCTTCTCACCATCAACAACGAAGTTTTCATGATCGTCATTTGATACGGATTTGCAGTCTTTGTATACTAAGACAATATTTTACTCTTCAATAGGGTTTCCACGTCTGGTGCCCATACCGCATAATTTGATCCATTCAGAATTACAGGATCAATCTTTGAAACCATCTTCAATATATATGCAGAAGAATTATGTTTCCATGAGTTACAATATGCAAACCACCGGCGTAGAGTCAATCACACAATAGATCAGACTTGGCAAGGTTTGCAGATAACAAGCGAGGTTTCAAACCATTGGCTATGATACCATGTTGGGTATTGGGTGAAACCTGATACGAAAAAGACAAACAATATCCTAGATAATCGACTAGGAAATGACATTTCGAAGATAAAAAAAGGGTGGTGTCTAAAGACATCAATATAGCACTTAACCACAACACACTATGATCAAAACATCACAATGCATATTGGACATCTTGTACATAACAACGATATTACCTTTCTCTTGTTTGTAATGACCCACAGGGTCTACTATTTATAACTTCAAGGTCTGACCAACTTCCTTGAAATTGGGAGGATCTTGTCCACATATGACTGTCAGTCATTAGATTTAACTCCATCAAATCTGCGTTGTCAAGTCGGCTTGAAAAGAATGCTCAACCTGACTATCCACGTGTCCAACTTGTTATTGATTGCTCAGTTGGTCGATCCATCGAATGACTATCTTTGATTACTGGTCAATTTTTCGACCGACAAACTTGTCGACTACTAGACCGACTAATGTAGAGATCTGGTCAATTGCCTGGCCGATTGTTTCCAGAAGTAGGTCGACCATCAGAACTTAATGTTCCAACACTTGAGTTGTTTGCTTCAAATGTTGTGTCACACAAAGATACCAAAGGGGAGAGAATTATACAACCTTGATTAGATACTCCCTAACATTTTTAGGGTTTTGCAAGTATTCCTTTTATACAAAAGCGTCATGCTTGGCCTTCCCCTTATGCCCGTCCATGATTTACCTAGTAAAAATTTCCTTATCCTCATTTGGATATGAGTCATAATTCACCAAGTTATCATAGATCTCCTATATCCTTACTCCATGAAGAGTTATTACATACATTGATGTTGGTTACACTTATAATATGTTTGATCTATATTTATGAATTGAGTGATTAGGGTTAATTAAACATTGCGTGAGGACCTAATTTTATTATTGAAGTTATCATGTTATTTTTTTATTTTTTTTACGAAAACGGTTATGTTGCATTAATCGGCGTTCTGGCCAGCCAGAATCATAAAGTTACAAATCTGAAGAAGGTTGGTGACCTCTAACAGTGCTGCCAACCTTCTTATGAATGCCTTGGAAGACCAATCCCCTCTGCTCCTTGAGCTAATTCGAGTATATGACAAAGAATGTATACATGAGTAAATTCTCACAAACTGTGAGCATAGCAAAAGACAGAAGCAAAGCATTATACCGAGGGGGCTGAAATTTTCCCCTTAATGTAGGGGTCCAGCTTTTTCTGAGAACCTAAAGAAATGTTGGAGGCCGCCTCCTTTTCTCTGCGCACTTTGTTGGTCTTTCGCCCTCGAGTAAGGGGTGGAGACGGGATTGAATTGTCTTCAGGTTCAGAAGTTCCCCCAGAGCCGCTGGAGGGGACTGTAACAACCAGACCTGCATGGGTAGAAGGTTCCGGATCTGAAGCCCGAATTTCTCTCGCTACTGCTGAATTTGGGGGGGTGGATTCTGGAAGGCTTTCGTCTGTCGAAGGATCTTCCTTGACTGTTGTTGCTTCTGGTTCTAGGGCCTCATCTTCCTTCAGTGCATCAAAGCTGTTTTTATTTTCTAGGGTTGCCTCTGCTGAATGAGTGGCCTTCGGGGCCTAGGCTAGTGGATCCTTTCGCCTTGACTGCCTTCGTCGATTAGATACTGGCTGAAAATCATATTCTTTGACTGGTCCCGGCTCCTCAGAGGCTTTGGGGCAGCTTCTTGCGAAGTGACCGTAAGCATGGCACTGAAGGCACTTAAAAGGAATTTGCTCGTAGTCCAACTCTTGGATATGGCTCCATTCCCCCAGGGAGAGCTTAATGGCTTCTGGAAGACCTTTCTCGAGGTTAATCTCAACACAAATGCGAGCGCAGGTAAACTGGTCCCCTTTCGACTCCGCACTGTCCAGGAAACGCCCAAGCTTATTTCCGATGTCCTCCAGAGATCCTGGTCCCCAGAGATGCAAGGGAAGGTGAGGAGGCCTAACCCAAACAGGGGTTGCGATGATCTCGGTTTCGGGGTTGAAGTCAAGAGTCCAGGGGGCTAAGAACAGTCCTCTCGACCCCATGAAATAGGGTCCAGATCTGAAAACTAGATCACGATCCTCTTTGCTCGAGAAGCTGAAGATGAAAAAACCCCTGCCTACTGCGAACAGAGAAACTTTTCCCTGTATCAGCGACTTCCAACTATCATCCATCCATGCCTCCACCATTTTGGGGCTAGGCCATAACCCCGTAAACTTTCCGATGAGGTCCGTTTCTGCTAGAAGGAGGGCAAGCTTACAAGGCTCCTCTGGAGATAGCTCCAGAGAAGGGATCTCCTCCATCTTCTTAACAAACTTAGATGAAAGGGAAGGCTTGGATTTGGGTCCTGCCGAGCGGACTAACGCTTTGAATGCTTCCAACCGATCATTTCCTCTCTCGGCAATCGGATCTGGGGCCATCATAGCAGGTCGTCATCCTCCAACAAACAAGAAGACAAGTCTCAGCGGCGAGCCAAGACCACTGCACCAGTACGCATGCAAAAACGCAGGCGAACTCAGGCCACGCGGGAACGCTCTGAAGATGTCGATTCGCGCCTCTGTATGTGGGGAGCCCTGATCTGCTGCAACCGCTGAAGATCCTCGCCCCTGCAAACGAAAACCAGAGCGGGGGCGGCTAGGGTTTAGGCCCTAGCCGCGTTGAGTTTCATCTCGCCTCGTATCGACATTTTTCCTCTGAAGTTATCATGTTATTTCATGATTCCCAACCCTTCCAAATCAATGATAACAATGCAATCGTAAAGTTGTGATGATATAACATTGGACAAGCATAGTATTACAACAACTTACAATATTCTTCAATTTCCAATTTAAAATCTAGACAAATGTTTATCTTGATTATATATTGTCAATTATGTCATATAATAACAAAAAAAAATTACATATATTACATCAATTTTGACTTTTGTAGCAACTAGTATTTTGACCTTGATAATGACCCATATTTCAATTTTGATTTCGACCATAATTTCGACCTCAATATCAATGAGCATATTGACCTTTATTTTGGTCTTTACATTTCCTATGAAAAATACTATGAAAATTAGGACAAAATAATTATCTATGAGATATTTTATATGAAAAGCTAAAATTCCGACCTAAATTGGGAACAAAAAATACAAGAAAATATGGCCTTATGTTGCGGTGGTTCTTCATTCCTTCATGAAGACACTTCATTTCTATAACAATTCTAAGGGATGAATTTAGAAGAAGGATGGAGAATTAGATTTCCAAAATTGGGGGGATACATCCACCCACTAATTCATGTCCAATGTTAGTGGCTTTATAGCCAATTTTGTACATTTTTTTCATTAGTGAACATGGGGGTTTAACATTGTGGCTTACGAACCATGTGAAGGGTCTATGATACTAGTAAGCATCATAATCACTATTCAATTAGGGTTATTTCTAGTTGGTGTACTTGATACTCATCCTAATCAATCATGAATTAGATCATCATCAACTAAACATTACTTTTTGGGGTTTTTTCGATAAATTTTCAATATTTCTACCTATAAATACTTTTAGATATGTATATGAAGCACATCAATGTGATGTAGTACTATTGGACAAAGGGACATATTCCTTGGTTTGGAATAGTCAAACTCAATTCAACTAATTTCAAATATCATTGTACCTTTTTTCTTCAAAATAATGTATGTCTTATGCTTATTATTATTTTTTCAATCTGCAATAGGGTTCTTGTTGCTTGGATTTGTGTATCAATCTAAGGTTGGGTGCTTAAGGAAAACACATGACCTCTCTATTGGAGCCCTAGAGATGACTAGCATGGGATACTGGCTTTCCATGAGAAGTAAGTGATAGGTTGAAACCACCTTTTGGTCCTACAATAAGACCTTAAATTGCTTTATCTTCGTTAAGAGCTCATCTTCATCAAACATAAGGAAATAGGTTAATGCCCCAAGACCAAGAGACATTTGGTAGGAGTGAAAATCTACTCCTTTATGGACCACCAATGGTTATTACATGTGGCCATGTTTTGTTTCCACATAATGATGTAGCTGCACATCGAGGTAGATCTAAGGATGTTAATAGGCCAGTAGTCCCTAATACTTAGGGTTATTGGCCTAGTATCATACTTGGATCTACCTCGATGTGTAGTTGCATCATTATGTGGAAACAAAACATCGCCATGTGTAATAACCATCGGTGGTCCATAAAAGGGTAGACTTCCACTCACACCAAATGTCTCTTGGTCTTGGGTCATTAACTTATTTCCTTATGTTCGACGAAGATGAACTCTTAACCAAGCAAAAGCAATTTAAGGTCTTACTGCAGGACCAAAAGGTTG
>ML776557.1:1074060-1118026 GCA_009831015.1 Picea engelmannii | reverse complement strand
AACTTGATTGATGGCATAGCAGATGTCAGGTCTGGTGAGAGTGAAGTACTGAAGGGCGCCAACAATGCTACGATATTCTGTTGCATCAGAGAGAGGAGCACCATCGTATGCAGAGAGCTTTGAGCCAGACGCAAGGGGTGTGGTCTCAATAGGCTACTAGGTCCCGGTCCTTAGCCTCAGGTAAGGTAACTGACCTACCTGTTAGAGGAGGTACTATATATATATATATATATATAAACAACCTTTTGGTCCTGCAGTAAGACCTTAAATTGCTTTTGCTTGGTTAAGAGTTCATCTTCGTCGAACATAAGGAAATAAGTTAATGACCCAAGACCAAGAGACATTTGGTGTGAGTGGAAGTCTACCCTTTTATGGACCACCAATGGTTATTACACATGGCGATGTTTTGTTTCCACATAATGATGCAACTACACATCGAGGTAGATCCAAGGATGATACTAGGCCAATAACCCTAAGTATTAGGGACTACTGGCCATATATATAGCGAAGCAAAAGAAAATTGACGTTCAAAAGCCATTGAAGCGCTACTAGCATATCATCTTATAGATTCTAATGGAGAGGGCCTATCTAAGTTCCAATTATTACAATTACATTGTCCAAAACTCGTCAAAAAGAGGCTTGTTGCCTTACATAAAAAAGTATGAAAGTTTAATAAAAAAAATAGAATCATCATCTAATCCTTAAACGTTATAATTAACACAACTCTAACAATCCATCTTAAAACAAAGTAAATAAACGTAGAAAAGGTGGATTTAAGAGAGGAAATTGTATGTCTTTTTCATCCTATGTTCCTCCAATAGATGAACTCCAACTTGACCATTTACAACGACCTTTGACAATCCATCAACTCTTGTATTACACACCACGTATACATGTTGGAAGGTGATTTCATGAAACTACCCGACAACTTCTTTGATTTGGACCATAAGTGGTCCCAAGACTAAGTTTTAGAGTTTGAATGTGCCCCTTGACCCACTCTTTGGCCAACTTTGAGTCTCCAAATACTTGAAGCATTCCCACTTCCTTCTCTATGGCCAATCTTAATAAGAGTTTTAGAGCATGAAGATCTGCCCACTTGTTGTTGCCTCTCCCTAAGTTCTCCTTCAATGAATAGATGTATTTAGTAGAGAGAAGCACTACATATCTAGCTCCACTAATCCTTGAGTTACATTAATTGGCCCCATCAAAGAAAACCCATGCTTTTGACTAATCTATTTCCAACATATCTATCTACCTTGGAGGTTTTGGTTTGAGGGAGTGCTTTAAATCCTCATAGGTATGTTTGATTTTATAAGAAACTTCTAAGGGGAGTAAGTTAGATTCTATAAAAGAATATGATTCTTTGTAATCCATGATCCATGTGATACTATTATAGGGAGAGATCTATGGTTTTTTATTTGTGGCTCCACCATCTTGTTTTTATAACTCTCACTTATAGTTGGTCCATCCTAGGTTCTAATATTTGCATCCAAGAAGAGGGACTCTTTCCAAACTTCTTAGAGAATACATAATCCATAAGGATACGCTAGAAAGATTCCTCATTTGTTTTGCAAACAATGTAGCTCCCTGACCCAGATTAAGCTCTCTTTTACAAAATGTCTCAGGTGGGAGCTTTATTGCTCAAAGCCAACCAGAAGAAAAGCCTAAACTTTAGAGGGGCTTTTTGTTTCCAAACTAGTTTCCACCACCAACATTCCTCTTGTTCAGTAGCTAGAAACATCACCTTACATCCAAAGCTAGTTACATATACCCCAATTAGTTTTGAGACCACACTAAATCATCTTTTATATCTTTTAACTTAACTAAACATGGCATTAATATGTTGACCAATGTAGTCTACATATTTTGCCTTCTTACAACCTTGGTTCCATAATGTGCCATATTCAATTGTCGATGCATCAACCAAGGACACTATCCCTCTATATCGAAGAATCTCGAGTAACTCATTAAACAATTTTATGTTCCCAATTGCTTCCTATCCAATCATCTTCCCCTTTTCTAAATTTTAGGCCATTCCCTACTTTTCAGGCAAGCCAGTGGCCAATATGGGAGAATGATAGAATTAAGGCCTTCCAAATGATGGATGTCCCTACAATAGATTATCTAGTATTCAATTGAAATGGGATGAATGTACTTAACTTTAACTACTTATTGCCACAACCCTCGATGTTTGATAAGTCTTCAAAGGCTCTCGAATATGTGGATCTTTTGAATTGCTCATCAAACAATTTATGTTCCCCGTTGCTTCTTATCCAACAATCTTCCCCTATTTTGACTTTTAGGCCATTCCTTAATTTCCAATCAAGTCAATGGCTAATGTGGTAGAAACGTATAGTTAAAGCCTTCCAAATAATGGATGCCCCTGCCCCAGATTTTATCCCATATCTTATCCAATATTCAATTGAAAGGAGATTAATGTACTTATCTTTAACTACCTACTGCCACGATGTTTGATATTTAATAAACCTCCAAGGTTCTTTGCAGCTAGATCTTTCCTAAATATGTGGATATTTTTCAATGCCCATCCCCCAATAGCTTTAGGCTTGACAATCCTTTTCCATTTTATAAGTGGATTCCCCCCCTTTCTTTCCTACCTTTCCACAAAAATTGAAAGCATGCTTTCCTGATATTTTCTAGAATGCCAACTAGGATGTATGCCAAGGAGTTCCAATATACTGGTGTAGCCTCTTGCATAGATTTTACCAAAGTTAAATGACCTCCTAGAGATAACCACCTAGTGCACCAACTTGTGATTCCTTTTTCCACCTTTTAATATAGCCATAGTCAATTTGTGTACCCATTTTCATATGTTTTTAGCATGAATCCCAAGTCTTTCATTCCTTTATTGAATGGTTGTACTTGGAAAGTAAGGATATGCCATACCTAGATTTGTGTTGGTTCTGTAAAGGAATAACGATCATTACATATCAATTGATGCCCCGAAAGGTTCAATGCTTCTTATATACTCTATTTCCTTTACAGAACCAATGTCGAATAGAATGGCATAATCCAAAAACAAGAGATGATTGACCAAAACAACACCATCAATATTAATACCTTTTAGTCTTCCTCTTCTTTCGAGGTCCCCAAGAATTCTATTGAGGCCTTTAACAATGATTAAGAAAAGTAGTGGATATAAAGGACAACCTTGCCTTTATAAGGTCTAAAGAATCTCGAGGTTGACCCATTGATTAGAATATAGAAAGAAGGGGATCTAAGACAACCTTCTATCCAATTAACAAAATAGAGATTAAATCCAGTGTGTTGAAGCAAAAGCATTTAGCAAATATAGTTTTCCCTATCAAAATCCTTCGACAAGTCAAGCTTTATTACCATAGTTAACAATTTCTTTGTTTTAATTGAGTGAAGCCCTTCCCCGACTACTCCCACAAGACCATGGATTTGACAATTTATTAAGAACCTAAATTGTTCTAGAGAGATCATCGATGAGAGGGTTGATTTAAGTCTCTGAGCAACAACTTTTGTAGTAATTTTATACACTACACTACACAATGAAATAGGCTCAAAGTCTTCAAAGGAAGAAGGATCGTGTTTTGGGGGAATTAGGGCCATGAAGGTTGAATTGAGGGATCCCAAAACTTTTCTCAAGATTTTGAATTCTTTGACCATATCTTGAATATCATTTTCCAACATATCATGGAAGCCTTGGAAGAATTCTATGTTCCATCCATCTGGTTCAGGGATTTTATCTTCTTGAAGAGAACAATTTATCTACGAGCTCCTCTTTGGTGACTTTTTCTATCAAGTCCTTGTTAGTGTCCTCTTCTATGAACATGGGAAAGTACCATACAACATATAATATCTTGATGATGTTAACCCTTTATGGGTCCCTATATAGTTGTTTGAAGTAAGAAACACCATCATTAGTAAGATCTTGAAAGGTAGTGACCTCGATTCCATTGGGCCCGGGCATCTCCCAAATAGTATATGCATTCTTCCCATCCTTAGGATAATTGTGGGAAAACTTAGTATTCTCATCACCTCATTCTAACCAAATTGTCTCGCCCTTCTACTCCATTTGGTTACTTCCCAGGCCAAAATATTCCTTTTCTTATCTTCCAAAGTCTTTAGATCATTCTTGTCCCCTTCTAAGAAAATTCCATGGCTATTCCTCTCAAAAATATCAATAATGGTTTTCTCCACCTCTAAAATGTCATTTTGGGAAGCATTGAATTTCTATTTGGTACATGTAATTATGGTTTTTTTCACCCTTTGTGTTCTAGTACTAAATTGTCTCATAACAAAGTTGTGGAGAACAAAGTCATAGTATCTCCATGCTTCTTTTACTATGTTGGAGAATTCCTCATCATGTAACCAGTGTGGGTTGAGCTTAAAATGCCTTGGAGACTTTTTATCATCTTTTGCTATTAGAAGGAAAATTGGAACATGGTTAGAGATTCGTCCAGTTCCAATCTAGTTCTAAGCTTATCCCCACTTTCACAAATTTCCTTTGAAATTATAAATCCATCTAATATTTTTGCAACACACTTAGCCCCTAATTGCATATTCCTCCACGTCGAATCCATTTTAATAGGATTGGGATCACATAATTGCATGTCCTCCAATTTATTTAGCAAAAAGGGAGCTTGGGAGTCCAACATGTTAATCTCCCCCTATATCTCTTCATTTCTACGAACACAATTGATGTCTCCTCCTATAATTGCATTGTCCCCTCGTAGAAATGGGTGACCAAAGAAGTGCTCCTGGTATTCTTGCCTATTATTGCACGAGCCATAATAATTAATGATAATGAAAGTCTTTCCTAGCTCTAGAGATAAAAGGTCTATCCCAATCCTCGAGTTGAATAACTATGAATTTTGGAGTTGAAGAGATTGATTCCATGTTGATATCGTCCCTTGGGACTTGCTTCTGGCATCATAGGACACAAAATCCATCCTTTTAGTATATATGACAAAGAATTCTTGGCTTTCCCCCCTCCACCATTATTTCTTGGATCATGATTATATCAAGTTTATGAACCCTAACCAACCTATCCAAGGCACACATTTTGTGGGGTGCCTCCAACTCCTTGATGTTGAATGACATAATATTCATAGTTTAGCCTTGTGGGGGGTCAACCTTGATCTAAGGGCTCCACAGATGATTTTTTGCTTTAAGAATCTCTCTTTTAACTTTATGTTGTGCAATTGTCAAGGAGGACTTCCTACCTTGAGTGCCAATGCCAAGGGAATGATCAATATCAAATGAAAGCCCTCCTTCTAGCCACCTATTTAACCCAACATGTTTAAAGGATCTAAAAGGATATATTTTCTCTTAGGTCATAAGATCCCTAGGTTTCTTAGGGACTTGGGGATTGGGATCCGAGGGAACATTAAAATTCGTCATATTAAATCTGAGGCATGCAAAAGAATGGGTTGATAAGAAAGCTTGGGGGAAAGCCAATAATTATTTATCATCTATCCTCCTTCTAGCCACCTATTTAACACAACATGTTTAAAGGATTTAAACGGATATATTTTCTCTTAGGTCATAAGATCCCTAGGTTTCTTAGGGACTCGGGGATTGGGATCCGAGGGAACATTAAAATTTGTCATACTAAATTCGAGGCATGCACAAGAATGGGTTGATAAGAAAACTCGGGGGTGGGCAAGTTGGGAGATAGAGCGTGGCGATGTCTCTTGAGTTAAGGGTAATTTCTAGGCACCGACCCCCCTATTCTTTTCCAAAAGAAGTATAAAAAAACGATCAGTAGATATAATAGAGATGTGGATACAAGAAGTGGTTAATGAAGACTTACTCATAAAACGTTATGTTGTCACCTCCATTATATTTGAAGCACATGGATCAATATTACCTTTCACTTCCAACCCTAACTAGAGCTAGTGAGAGGAGTGATACTAGTAGTAGAGGCGGTCTCATCTTTGAGGTTTTCTATAAACAACTTCCTGTTCAAGTTTGGTTGTTGCTCCATCAATGAAAATGGAGAGGTAAACTTTTTAGCCTCCCAAATTGCCTTCATTCCAATGGAATTACCTTGATGTGAGGGTGAAACAATTCCAATTTTGGGGCAAGAGTTAGGATGGGACTGATTAGGATTCCCGAGGTCGAATTTCCTTTCTATGATACAATCAAACTTCAAGTGTCCTTACACATGGCAAAAGGAGTATCGAAAAATAATATTTACATAATATAAGCATTAGATGTAGCTCCATTTCCCAATTTAATAGCCATGTCATCCAGAAGCCCTTTCACTAGGTTGACCTCAACACGTCCTCAGACTACCATCCTTAATTTTTTTGCTTGATTCTCTCATCGAGATTGATGAACTTGCCTACCAAATTTCCAATGGACTTGAGTGACTAATAATTCCATAATTACAATGGGAGTGTCAAAAGCTTACCTATATCAATTGAATAGTAGATTTCTCCCTTCTTGGGTGAAACCCTGGAGACCATGGTTTCAAAAATAATATGGAATTCCCCCCTAGATCCATTCGCTCTCCCAAATTTAATCAACATCTTCACCTTTTTTAAAAGGAGAAGCATGCCAACCTCTTGCTAGTACAAAAATAATTATGAAGTGTAAGTTAGGAGGGGAGACTGTGCCTCAACCATCACACTTGAAGGGGTTTTTGTGCTATTGAACGACCATAAAATCTACCAACATGCCATCTCTTAGAATGACATGAATTAGTTCACTGGAACATCCTCTCCAAGGGCCATTTTTATCCTCTCCGAGCATAGTTTAACACATCTTGCTTTGGGATGACTCCACCAAAGGTCAGCCCTATTCAAGTTTGTCTTGAGTTACCACTTACAAACTTTTATAAAACATACCTCATAGGTTATCCACGAGAAACCTTCTTGGTAGTGTCTAGACCCTTTCCATGCAATATATTCTTAGAGGTTTTAGCACCTAAAACCTCTCGAGTAGGTTGATGAAGTCTCGAGTTGGAGGGGTCAATAACAAGAGGGTTTAAACTAGAAGCATACAAGAGAATAGATTGAAATCACAAGTTTGAGTAGGTGAATATTTCACATTAGTTTGTTGGTGAGGACTTAACTACATTAACCTTATGTTTTGCTAAACATTAATCCACCCTACTAAATACTATTGTAAGTTTTGACCTATCTCAGGATAATCCCCTTTTCACATAGGTTGACTTCCTTGGTCATCATTAGTGATGGGACTATCCAAAATGCACTTTCCCCAATGGTTGTTTGCTAATGGAGGCTCACTAGGGTTTACAAGAATTTCCTCTCCATGGTGGTGTAACCTAGTGTTGAGGACTAAGTTTAAGCCTATTTCCACTAGACAATCTTGTGATTTTCCAACCCTAGTCAATTGCATCGTCTCAACCCTTGTGACAAGATCTTCCATAGCATAAAGAGAACTAGGGTTTTGCAGCCCTAGTTTCATAGGTCCTTAGGTTGCTATTTTTTATAACTCATGGGACTCTTGATACCAACAAAATCTTCTTGTGAGTAGAATATAACCATCAAGAAGATCTTGAGAGTAATCTACGAACTCTAGCTCCTCCACAGTCCTTCTAACGAGCATCTTTCTTCAAGTCCCATGTTTATTTGCACAAAAAAAACTCTTAGATTTACTGATGCTTTCATTAATGTTTCTAAGGTGTGTTAAGGCAAGGCTATATGATGTCCATGCAAGCACAAAGGCAGGGGAAATGATTCACAAATAAGAGAAGTTAAATTTAAAAGAAGTAGAACACAAAACAAATTAAATAGTAAAGATGTAAGTTTAAAAGTTACATTGTCACCAAACGTGAAGCGTATTAAAATTGTTCTAGGGAGAAGACACCCACACAATCAACACAAACAAATTACACTTGTTGTGGTTGGTGTATTTGCACATTTACAAATCTATCTTGTTTATTAGCATGATTTATTAAGCTCTAACATAGATCGAAAGAAACATTGAGATGCAAATCTCTTTATACTTAAAAATATAAGGTTGAGTGAGCCCAATGGTTAAGAACACGTGTTTCCTCTTTGTAGGTTACTTTTAAAGGTAGTAGACCATGTACACCTTCGCAAACTAAGTAGTTAAATTATTGTGCGTAGGTGGTCTCTTGTCCCACAATAAAGTGGTCTCATATGTCAACTTGGCATCTAGTTAGGTTGTGACCTTAAATTAGATTTTGTGTGTGTGTGTGTGTGTATCTACACACACATAAATATCTTTTTTTTACATGTAACCAAACACCCCTCCCTCTAGCTCATAAGCAAGGGAAATATATTCCTCATGGCTCATAAAGAGCTTCAATCAACAATTGGCTCATGAAAAATAAACATGTCACAAGTGAGATTTGAACTTGAGTGGAAAGGATAATAGTTCTCCTTCTCAACTACCCGAGTTAGGCCTAATTGACAAAAAAAGAAGAAGTTTTGGAACATCTCATCCCACCCTTAAGAACTTAAGCAAGGGTTAGATTGTTGGTACCATTCCAACCCCAATCATCCCATGAGGGGAAAACATGCCACAAGTGAGACTTACATTTGGATGGGGAGGATAACATCAAACATGCCACAAGTGAGACTTACATTTGGATGGGGAGGATAACATTTTCTCCTCTTAACCACCCAAGCTAGACCCATTTGACATGTATAAATATATATCTACACACACAAAACCCTAAGGGTTATCTCAATCAACTAGTACCACTATTGCCAGGATGTCATCAGTAATTCGACACACTATGTAGATCCCTGGTTCAATTCCCACGATGTCAGGTGCACTAAGTTTACGCTACCTGCTTTACACTTGGTACCATCCTTGGAATGGGGGGAAGTGCTCGAGAGTTTCCCGTTGAGTTATTTCTAAGGTGTATATATATATATATATATATATATATATATATATATATATATATATATATATATATATATATATATATATATATATATATATNGGTGTATATATATATATATATATATATATATATATATATATATATATATATATATATATATATATATATATATATATATATATACATCTCCAAGGAAAACTTTACAAGAAAACCCAAGAGATGCTTCCCCATATTTGTGGATAACATCCCTAGTAAACCCATTGATGTAAACTAGTGCACATAACCCAGGAAGATTCGAATCGAATGTTAACAAGCATTTAGCTAGTTCTATGCAAGTAGATGTCTGGTTTGAATCTCCTTGGATTACATGCACTACTTTACATCGACTAGTTTACTAGAGATGCAATCCATGAATATGAGGAAGCATCTCTTGGATTTTATTGTAAAATCCAAGAGATGCTTCCTCATATTCATGTATATCTATATATAATTTTTGTTTTTTGACAATATTTTATTCAACTATTTTTTAAACTTTAGTTTACTAACTTCACAAATAAAAAAATGATTGTAAAATGTATCTAATTACTTTTCGATAAAACTACAAAATATAAAATTATCTATCAACATTACTAAATGCAAAAATAATAAATATATGTAAAGTCTTTGGTAATCCAACATACAACATATCTTTTTATGAATGTGTAGGTTTTCAAAATTAGTAGCCCCATGGGATAGCGCAGTTGGTGAGACATGTATATACTCTCTCGATTTGGGGAGAGGTCACGGGTTCGAGCCTTGCATCTCTGAGGTTGTGATTTAGCACCTCATATCATCCACGAAGTGGGGAAGTAAGTTTAAACATTTTAAGATTTGGATTTTTTTGAATAATGGTCAATGAAAAAATAGCTGAAATTATAAATTTTCATTATTAAAATTGCATTTTTGAAGTAAAAACCCCTCTTATAAATTATGCAATCTCAACAATTAACATCTACAATTACAACATTTCTTCTAAATTTTTAACACAATTTTAAATAATTCTTAAAAAAAAAAAACCAAAAATAAAAAAATTCAAATCCTATAATGTTTAAACTTATTCCATTTTCTACTTTAAAATTGATTCCCTTATCTAGCCGGCTTGTGTTTTCTACTTTCACCATGAAAGCCCAACCTTGCAATGGCTCTTTGGTGCTATCCACCACACGCCAAATTTTTTTAAATTTAAAAGCTTTAGAAAAGTGTTCGATGCCCTTTTTGTTTCGCTGAACCGGATTCGAAGTTTGCCCTATGTTGCATTTAAAGCGGAGGATAAAATCCGAAATGGTGCAAATGGATTTGGGTATTTTGACCGCCGCATTTAGTCCTACGCTGCCATTACTCTTTACTTGCTGTTGGGTAGCGTAGCGGGCTCGATTTGGAGCCTGTCACTTCATTTTTCGAGGGAGGACCGGGTACTTGAGAACTCTCCATCCTCAGTTCCAGGGTTCAAATCCCACGTTGTAGATGGTGCAGTGAGTACACGTTTGAAATCATAAGAGCAGATGGCAAACCAGCTGGAGCAACAGTTGTCCGAAGCAGGGAAGAAGCTACAGCAACTCCCTCACTCCAAAGATGCTCTTCTTAAAATTCTCAAGGTAAAGTTTAGCTAAATTTCATTAACAGCGCGCCATTGGAGTGTTAAATTGCAACAACACTCTACAATGTCACTGATCTGATGCTATCTCTTACTCTCAACTTAACCTCCAACATATTGATCTCGGTTCTATAACTGAATTTAGCTTTAAATTTGTAGCCGCCTGCTGTTTTCTGTCTGGATTTTTTAATTTCGTTTATTTCGTTTCTACATTCAACTGCATGGGTTTGTCTATGAATTGAGTCCATGGTTAAATATACCGATTTCACAACTGTCGCCACTCTTCCATCTGGCAAGGAAGCTGACCCCAAGCTGAATTTTATCAAGAGGACTCGAGCATGATTTCAGGTGCAAGTAATTCTCGAAGATATTACGAATATGCTACAGTAGTAGAGATGTGATCCAGAACATATCAGGCTGGGGATATAGTCTTTCCGAGTTAGAAAGATTTTGATCTTGATTTGATTTTGCGCTGGTGAAGCGCAGGGCCCAAACGTAACCTTGTGCCTATCAAGCACACGCGACGGCTTGGGAACCCTGCACCGGTTGCTCACCGCAGCCTTTCATAAAGCAACGGTGCATTAATTCAGAGAGGTTTATGGGTTTTGTCGGCCAAAAAAAAATAATAACTTCTCTTTGGTCCTTATGGTACAAAAGTTAGTATGGGGTAATCTTGCTTGTACAGTGCAGTGGTACAACAAATTTCATTGATGTGGATGTTAAAACTCGGACGGGCCAGGGATTGAACCCAGAAGCTGCACCTGTCCATTGGTTGCTCTACCAGTGAGCCACATACCCTTTTGTGACAGTCACCCTTGTTTGAAATGAAGGCGTGGATTGCTATCTCCAACAGTGGGAGCTTGTGAGTTCCAATCTTGGTGCACGCTGGTGGGACTGTACACCCTTGAAAGCAGAGTTTGGCATGTGAACTTATTTTTAAACCTTAATACAAGTAGCGGGGGGGAAACAACTGGCCAGCACGTCTTTTCTGAGTGCAATAAGTTCCACGTGGTAATGCTTCTAGCTTTGTTGTGTCCCAAATTGGGAGAAGAACATGGCCAAGGCCATCATACAGATCAGACTAAGCTTTAGTACTATGAATGCTTAACGATTTCTTGAAATCAGGATTGACCTCTAGGACATAAAACTTAAAAGCCATGGCCAGTGCTGCTTGATGTTTATTGCATGAAGAAATTGCCATTCTTCATGCAACAAAAGTTACACATGGTCTTGGGCTTTGGCTCATTAATCCATGGCTTCACCAACTCGACATATACAGTGAAGAAAGGTGAAGAATGATTATGGTTGTTGAAACCCTGAGGCGGTAACCCACAGAAACATATTATACATGAATATGATCAAGAAATAGTAGGCATTGTTTACCCCTGAAGGTGGCAACCCGTAAAAGGTCTTGCTACGTAGATCAACGCAAGCAACAATAAGTGTTGTTGACCCCCAAAGTTTGTAACCAACTAAAAGGTATTTCTATCTACTATAGCATATCAATATACAATTGGTAAGGAGGCAACTCCAACATAGTCGATGACCAATTTGAAGGCAAATTTTGCAATCTAGAATCTATAGGGATGTTTGGTGACACAAACATTATATATATAGCTAGATGAAGAGATGTTAACATGCAACACAAGTGGCAAATGCATCTTACTTAGACTATAGGGGTAATTGGTGATACTTGGTTACCTCGAGTGAGGGGATAGATTGTGCTCAACATCAAACCTCTTATGTGCAAAGTTACACATAGTTTGCACCGTTGAATGTTCATTGTCATTCTTCATGTGATAGAAGTCACTTTATTAGAGTAAATATTTAATGGTCATGTCTAGTACTCTAGATATTTATGTTAGAAAGTATAATTTAGAATAAAGTCAATTTATTGCGACTTTAATTTAGATTAGACATTTAATTATTTTCTAATCATGGGAATAGGAACAATGATTTTTGTTGGTGTACATTTTTTACTATTATTATGCACAATTACTAACATGGTATCGGAACCACAGCGGAGGTCGACATCTAGAACACATTGAGGAATTGATTTGATATGGTCATATCAACAGGGAATCGTGGCCAAGGAATTGATTGGCACACAAAGGACAAAAGAGGATTCAAGTAGACATTTGGAGGAAATGTGACACAAAAAGGACAAAAGAGGAGTAAACATTTAGAGGAAATGGTAGAATGTTTAGCGTGTTTGTGTAAAAGTGTTTGTAAGGGTAGTAAAAGGGGTAGAACATGTGCAACAATAGTGCATAGTTACACAAAAGGTGTACAAGAAAAGCAATGAGATAGGTGCACAGGATAGGGTTGGGGTAGGCTTGGGCTTGCAATGTCAAAATGGGCTTGTAATTGGTGCAAAAGTCTACAAGAGGTTGTGCATTTTTAGTTGTGTATAACAGAGAGGTTGCAGAGTATCCCTACTACTAGCTAGTAGGGTGCATATACTATAGAACAAATGCGACACACATGTTGAGAACAAAGTGCGTAGGCCTTGAGGCATAGTCAAAACAAACACTTGAATGGGCGTAAATGTTGAGGTGGAACGAGTGCAGTTGGCGCAAAAATTGAGACAATTATCTACAAGCAATAAGACAATCATCTATAGAGAGTGGGGTAGTCACCTACAATTATAGGTAACGAGTCAAACAATTCAACGTGCAACAATTCTGAAAGCGACAAAGGGAAGTAACACATTTTATTTTTCGGTACAAAAGAAAAATAAATTTTTTTGGTAGTATACATTTATTTGTGGTAGCATAAAGTCTTCCAAGTGGTAGTACAATTCAAAACTAGAGGAGTTATGAGTGTTTAGAAAAAATTCAGAAGTGGTAATGTGTTGGGTTTAACACATAGTTGAGGTATTTAATTTTGAAGTTGAAGTTTTATTTTGGTGAATTTGTTATCTTCACATACAAGGATGGGCTTAGCCAAACCTAGAAATATAATAATGATTACAATATAAGGTTGGCCTTGGATAAAAGTGAAGCTTACACTATTTTCAACATCCTCCCTTGCGCTGAACAGGGGCCATGAAGAAAAATGATAATATAAATAAGGTGGGTGTATAAATACAAATATAATGTTGGTCATGGTTGAAAATGAGAGTGTGTATAAATACCCAACTCAATGTAAGGTCGGCCGTGGCAAAAAATGAGAATGGGTTTATAAATACCCAACATTGTATAAGGTTGACCGTGGTTGAAAATGAAGATTACACCCGTATTTTCAACCTCCCCCCTTAAGTTGAACATTGGGCCACAGAGAGAGGACATCACATCACAAGATTTACATCCCCTTGTAATGTCGAATAGGGGCCAAGTAGAGAAGACTTCTCTAAAAAGCAGTGGAAAAGATTTTAGCAGATTGTGAGTATGAACATAAATCCTTAATGTTATCAGAGAATAGTTTCCAAAAAAGACATAGAAGATGGCAAAAGCATGTTGAAACAAAAGGTGATTTGATGGATCTGTAAGAGTTGACAATCAACAATACTGCCCCAATCATGTAGACCAAGAACTTGGCCACACTCATTAGGCGATCAAGATGCTCAACAAGTGCGTCAAACACCTCATGTAACAAGATGGTATTCCCATCACAAATGCACATGTGCCAACCAAAACACGAAATAAAGGTTGCCATAAAAAAATGTGTAGTGGAGACCATTGTTACAATTAATTAATCAAGTTGAGTAAGGAGGGCTATACAATTGCACGAACAAAGCACCAAATAAAGGTTGCTATAAAAAAAAACCTTCTAGTGGAGACTGTTGCTATTGTTAATCAATCAAGTAGAGTAATGAGGGTTATATTGTTGTATAGTGGATGACATGCATTGATATGAAGTCCTCAAACAATTGGTCAAATGTTGCCATGACCAATCATCAATCCTACCACAAAAAATCCTAGCAAATGGTACCATTCCAAGATTTTGCCTTTTACACCTCTTCAATAAAGATCAGCAAGAAGAGTTGCTAGCATAGAAATTCTAATACCTAGAAGGAGGGTGTTAATGCCTCCGATCACTATGATTAGGATGTCAATGTTAGATATTGCAATTTTTATTTCATTAGTAATAAATGTATTAGAGTAATAATGTAATATCATAAAGTGGAAATAAGTCATATGCAATAATGACATTGTGTTAAATGCAATTATGAATTTAGGTGAGAGTTTCCTAATGAGAATAACAAAACTTGCTAGATATGTATACAACATCACTTTATGTAATTGAAAACCTAAGTTGCAGGAAACGCCTGGCCAACCAGTGTGTTAAAATTATGAGCTTGATTTTAAACTATAAGAAATTCTTTACAATTATGACAGTACTTTGAAATTAGTTTAACATTATTCATAAACCAGGACAACAATAATCATAAGAATTTACCAGCATGCAAGATCACACCACATGTACCCTGGGGAAACCCTATATAGGGAGAAAAACCCCAACAAACAATCTCCTTTTATTGCATTAATAAAGTATGATCACTTACAAAATATCCACCATGAATACTCTGCTCTTAAAGAGCTTGCCAATGACTCTAACCTGACTGTAGACTAATGAGAAACCTCGTTGTTATAAACTCTGTTATAGGCCAGCCTTGAAGGTGTACCTCACTACTTTCTTGGACTGATATGCTGCCCTTTATTTGACTGTAATAGCTGCCTGTTATTGGACTGATATGGCAACCTTTATTGACTGTTATAACAGCCTGTTATTGGACTGATATGGTTGCCTTTATTGACTGTTATAGCAGCCTGTTATGGGTATGATATGTCTGCCTTTATTGACTGTTATAGTAGCCTGTTATAGGACTGATATGGGTGCCTTTAAGCTGGACTAATACACACCTGTTACCACTCTGTTATGGACTGATATTTCACTCTTCTTCCTCACTCATACGCTGCATAACAATTTTGTAGAAGAGAGGGTCAACCTCTTGCTTAAATAGGAGTGGAGAGGTAGAGAGGAGATGGCTCGAAATAACCTCTAAGTGAATGCATGCTGAAGTTAACTCAACCATCAGAATTAGAACTAACCATTAACTCAGCAGTCAAAAGTAGAACTGAACTTACCACTTCAGTTAGGAACTCGCCCTTGACATTAGATACATGTGAGCTCCTTAGCATGCACATGACATGCATGTTGTGCATGCAACATGCAACTAGACATGCATGCAACATGCAACACGTGACATGCAACATGCAACAAACTTGACAACTTTGACTTTGACCTAGACATGCAACTTTGACTTTTTACAACTTGACTCTTTACAAAGCAATTCGAATTTCTTCATGGTGGAAGGTGTTACATGTGCCAACGCACTAGATCAATACATTACATTATTTGCAATATCAGGAAGATTGTTTGTTTCTAGCTCGTAGGAATTTTAGGTTCAACCTAACTTTTGCTAGATGCCTTGACTTTTGCTCATGGCTCACAAGATTTGACTAGGTTCACAGAGGTTGTACGTTCCCCCTGACTTACCAGTCTGTCTATGCTCATAGAGGTTGTACGTCCCCCCTGACGTTTGCACTAGACTGTCTATGCTCACAGAGGTTGTACGTTCCCCCTGACTTTTGCATTAGACTTACATAGCATCTTGTTCGTCCTGACTTTTGGTTTGACTCACAGAGGTTGTATGTTCCCCCTGGCTTTTGTCTATACCTCACAAGACTGGTTGATTCTCCAAATCTCCCTGGCTAGCCTCAGGGTGGTCAATATGGCCTCTCATTGGAGAATGATTGTCGATACTGCCAAATTTAACACTCCCTCTCAGCGAGGGAGTCATTCTCAGCCACACCAAGCTTGCCTCTCAGCTACACAAACTGTCTCAGTTGCAATGGCTTGGTCAGGATATTAGCTACCTGCTCGCTCATGGCTATGTACTATAGCTTTACAATTTTTCTCTGGACCAAGTCTCGAATGTAGTGGTACTTCATGTTAATATGTTTTGACCTGTCGTGAAATATTGGGTTCTCTATCAGTTTTATGCAACTTTGATTATCACAATGAACCATCGTCGTCTCGAGCTTGTCACTAAACAACCCAGAAACCGATTTTCTGAGCCATATTGCTTCCTTGCTAGCATCACTTACTGCAATTTACTTAGCCTCTGTTATACTTTGTGCAATGGACCTCTGTTTCCTGCTTGACCAAGAGATCATAGTGGATCCTAAACTGAAGCAGTATCCGGAAGTACTTTTTCGGTCCACTGGGCTTCTTGCCCAGTCAACATCTGCATACCCATGCATAAATAGACTACCATTGGATGTATATCTCAAACCATAGGTAATGGTTCCTCTGATATATCTCAAGATGTGC
This sequence comes from Picea engelmannii, assembly GCA_009831015.1. Classification (NCBI taxonomy): domain Eukaryota; kingdom Viridiplantae; phylum Streptophyta; class Pinopsida; order Pinales; family Pinaceae; genus Picea; species Picea engelmannii. The sequence continues at coordinate 1,101,218 of ML776557.1, read as the reverse complement.
TTTGCTGCCACCAAGTGTCTCTGTCTCGGTTCAACCATGAACTCACTCATTGCAATCACTGCATAGCATATATCTGGCCTGGTGTGGATCATGTACATCAATGATCCAATCAACTGCCTATACATGGTGGGATCCACCAAATCTGAACCTGAATCGGAATCTTGCAGCTTCCTCAGATTGGTAACTATCGGAGTAGAGATGGATTTGCAATCCATCATACCAAACCTCTTTAATACATCCACTGTGTATTTTCCTTGTGCTAGAAATTTCTCACCTTGTCTTTGCCACACTTCCAATCCTAGGAGGTAATGCATCAAGCCTAAGTCTTTCATCTCGAATTCTGAGATTAGCTCCCTCTTACACCGGGCTATTAGCCTTTCATCTCCTGTCATAAAGATATCATCAACATACAAGATTAGTATAATAGGTTGGTTCTTTCTTACCTTGAAGTACAGGCTTGCATCGACATCACTTTTCTGAAAGCCCCTGCTTTTAACAAAGCCATCAATCCTATCATACCAAACTTTGGGAGCCTGCTTAAGATCATACAAGGCCTTCCTTAGCTTGCATACATGAGTGTCTTTGTTATGCAGTACAAAACCATCTGGTTGTTCCACAAAGACCTTTTGTTCAATCTTTCCATTCAAGAATGTTGTTTTTACATCCATCTAATGTAACTTCCAACCAAGAACTGAAGGTAAAGCAATAATAAATCGAATGGAGATATACCTCGCAATAGGGGCAAAAGTCTCCTCGTAGTCAATTCCTTCTTTCTGAGTGAAGCTTTTGGCCACAAATTGTGCTTTGAACTTTTCCACACTCCCATCGGCTGCATGTTTGATCTTATAGATCCATCTGGAAGAGACCACGGATTTGTCCTTTGGCCTCGGCACAATGTCCCAGACATTGTTCTTTAGAATTGACTTGTATTCCTCAGGCATGGCATCCTTCCATACTTGTAATTTATCTACTTCTTCAAATGAAGAAGGTTCAACATCACTGATGCTGCTCATCAGTGCTACATAGCCTCCAAACCTGTGAGGCCTCTTACTTTCCCTGAAAGTTCCTTTGGGAGCAATTATCTTTTCTGCTTTCTGCATTGTTTCTTTAAGCCATCCTGGCTTCCTTTTGGCTGGAGGTTCTTTAAGAGTTCTTTCCAACTCTTCAACAGGTTTTAGGGGTTCATCACTTGGCCCTTCATGAGGTTCCTCCCTTTGATCATCCGACTCTTCATTTTCATAAGAGGGTGAAGCTGATTGAATTGCTTCTGATTCCTGTTGAAGCTCTATGGATTTCTTGAATGCGACTTCCTCATGGAAAGTCACATCCCCGCTTACCTCTATCTGCTTATGACCTGGTACATGTATCCTGTAAGCCTTGGAGTTCTCACTGTACCCCACAAAAATCCCTTTCTTACCTGAGAGTTCCATCTTTGTCCTCTTTTCCTTAGGGACATGAATATACACTAGACACCCAAATATCCTTAGATGCCCTACTTTAGGTTTGAGCCCGAGAAGACCTTTTCATGAGTCTTGTCCTTCAAGATAGCATGTGGACACCTGTTCTGAATATACATGACAGTGGAGGTAGCTTCTGCCCATAAATAATTTGGCAGATCCTGGTCAAGCATCATTGCTTTCGCTGCCTCACATATTGTCTTGTTTTTCCTCTCAACAACACCATTTTGCAGAGGGTTATATGGCACGGTCAACTGTTCTTGATTCCTGCTTCCTTACAGAAATCCTCAAACTGAAGGGATTCAAACTCTCCTCCATTGTCTGTTCTAAGTGTTCTGATGTGTTTCCCTGTTTGCTTTTCAATAAATGCTTTATACTCTTTGAATTTATCAAATGTGTCACTTTTAGCTTTAAGGAAATAGATCCAACATTTTCCTGAGTAATCATCAATAAAAATGACATAATACAAACAACCACTGAGTGAGGGAGATGACATGGGACCACATACATCAGAATGAGCCAGATCTGAGATGCCTTGAACTCTGCTATCACTACTAGGAAATGCTTTCTTTATATTTTTACCTAGCATGCACCCTTTACAAATTTCATTTTTACTAAGAGAAATAGAGGGCATGCCACATACCATATTTTGCAGATCTGGAAGTGCTTTGAAATGAAGATGTCCAAGTCTTCTGTGCCACAACTCGCTGGAGTTGGTCGCATCATGAGCTAATGCCTGAACCGACTGTCCCGTTACAATGTACAGTCCTCCTCTGCTAGACCCAATAGGTTCTGCTATACTCAAGTGGCTACCTTTAGCCCATAGATGCCTTCTTGTCCTTGAAGATCACCCAATATCCCTTGTCCTCAAGGGATGCAACTGATAGCAGATTCTTACTGAGCCTTGGAACATATAATACTTCATTAACATGAAGCCTAGCCCCAGATTCCAATCTGAAGGAGATAGAGCCTCCTCTCTATCTTGTAACATTTGTCATCCCCAAGCTCAACCTGCTCTGCAAAAGATTTTGTCTTGAAATCTGAGAGTATTTCCTTGTACCCTGTCATGTGCTTTGATGCACCATTGTCTACTAACCAAGTTTTTGGCCCGTGAAAACTGAACTAGATAAAGCAGAAACCAGATAATATTATTTTTTAGTTTCTTTTTCATTAGACAAACTTTTCTGTTTTCGTTTGGATTCATCATCCTCAGCAGTTGAGGCATGATGTTTCCCTTTTCTTGGATTTTTCTTCCTATACCAGCAGTCTTTAGCAAAATGATCCAACTTATTGCAACTAAAACATTTAATCTTAAATGTATCAATACTTTTGCCTTTGAACACACCTTTGGTGTTTGACTTCCTTTGAGAGCCTTTCTGGAAAGTGACTTTTTTCTTTCCCTTGAAACGTGATGCTAATGCTGAATGCTCTTCTTTGGTTGGCTCGCTCTTGGTAGCAGTGCAACTCTCCTCTTGGAGGCAATCATGCCATAATCTCTCAAATGTGGGCTGAATCTCTCTCCCACTTACACTGGATAAGAAGGTCTCCCATGAAGAAGGAAGACCATCAAATATGGCCTGCACTAAGTCATCATCGTCCATTGTGACCAAAAGCTAATATTTGATCTGGGCTATTTTAGAACAGAAAGATGCTACTGATTCACCTTCCTCCATCTTCAAATACTTAAGCTTGTGCTTAAGTGTCCTCTTCTGACTTGGAGCCTGTTTCTCATACAGATTCACCAAGGTATCCATACAGTCCTTGGCAGTCATTAACGAAGTCATTGCTGACATTATATTGTCTTTGACTGAGTCAAAGATGATTCGCTTGGCCTTTGCTTGATTCTTCCTGAAGGCCGCTCTTCCTACATTAGTGGTGGGTTCCTCCACCACTGTGGTCACATACTGCTCAAGATCATGGTCCTGCAAGATATTTGTTATCCGGAGCTTCCACACATTGAAGTTGGCAACTCCTTTGAGCCTATCCTCGGCCTTCACTGAAATGGAGAATGCCATGGACCTTACGTTGGAAACTTAATCAAGCTTGTTTGGATCTGTGTGTACCCTTCTGTTGCACTTCAACAAGCTTATCACACCCTAAGCTCTGATACCATGTTAAAATTATGAGCTTGATTTTACACTGTAAGGAATTCTTTAAATTCTGATAGTACTTTGAAATTAGTTTAACATTATTCATAAACTAGAACAACAATAATCATAAGAATTTACCAGCATGCAAGATCACACTACATGTATCCTGGGGAAACCCTATACAAGGAGGAAAATCCCAACAAACAATCTCCTTTTATTGCATTAATAAAGTATGATCACTTACAAAATATCCACCATGAATACTCTACTCTTAAAGAGCTTGCCAATGACTCTAACCTGACTGTAGACTATTGAGAAACCTCACTGTTATAAACTCTGTTATAGGCCAGCCTTAAAGGTGTACCTCGCTACTTTTTGGACTGATGTTGCCTTTTATTTGACTGTTATAACTGCCTGTTATTGGACTGATATGGCATCCTTTATTGACTGTTATAGCAACCTGTTATTGGACTGATATGGGTGCCTTTAAGTTGGACTGATACGCACCTGTTACCACTTTGTTATGGATTGATATTTCACTCTTCTTCCTCACTCATATGCTGCATAACAATTTTGTAGAAGAGAGGGTCAACCTCTTGCTTAAATAGGAGTGGAAAGGTAGAGAGGAGATGGCTCGAAATAGCCTAAGTGAATGCATGCTGAAGTTAACTCAACCATCAGAATTAGCACTGACCATTAACTGAGCAGTCAAAAATAGAACTGAACTTACCACTTCAGTTAGGAACTCGCCCTTGACATTAGATGCACGTGAACTGCTTAGCATGCACATGACATGCATGCATGCAACATGCAACTAGACATGCATGCATGCAACATGCAACAAACTTGACAACTTTGACTTTGACCTAGACATGCAACTTTGACTTTTTACGACTTGACTCTTTACAAAGCAATTTGAATTTCTTCATGGTGGAAGGTGTTACATGTGCCAACGCACTAGAGCAATACATTACATCATTTGCAATATCAGGAAGATCGTTTGTTTCTAGCTCATAGGAATTTTACGTTCAACCTAACTTTTGCTAGATGCCTTGACTTTTGCTCATGGCTGACAAGGTTTGACTAGGCTCATAGAGGTTGTACGCTCCCCCTGACTTTTTCACTAGTCTGTCTATGCTCATAGAGGTTGTACGTTCCCCTTGACTTTTGCACTAGACTGTCTATGCTCACAAAAGTTGTACGTTCTTGCTGACTTTTGCATTAGACTTACATAGCATCTCGTTCGTCCTGACTTTTGGTTCGACTCACAGAGGTTGTACGTTCCCCTTGGCTTTTGTTAATACCTCACAAGACTGGTTGATTCTCCAAATCTCCCTGGCTAGCCTCAAGGTGGCCCATATGTCCTCTCATTGGAGAATGATTGTCGATGCTGCCAAATTTAACACGGTGTACCAGTTCCGGAAACGGCCCGAAACGTCGTCAAAATGCTGACAATCGTACCATACTACGACGTTTTGCGATTGCAAAACACCGTATGGTATGGCTGCTAACGTTTTGACGACGTTTCAACATCATTTCTTTTGTTTGTGGGCCTGTACGGGCGAGTAGGAGGGCTGCGGGCTAAGTCACCTTGTTCGAATCACCTTCGCACAACTATTGCTTTGTTCACTATTCGTCGGGAATTCGGACTTGAGACGCCTACAGTTCTCTGCATATTACTGAGATAATTCTCCGGTTCTCCGCATATGTTCACTGGGAATCCGACACCCAACTTGCATATTACTAAGTATTACATGTATTACGAAATATGTAAGATTCCCAAATGTTTAGGTTAAGCTAAAGGAGTAAACATATATCTTGTAAATTCTTGTATTTAAAGCTTATCACTTTTTTTTTAAATTATAAACTTGCATATTAATACATCTTACATAAGTTTCTCGAATGTTTACATGCGGGTAGATTTATATCCCATAAACATATCTTTAATAAATAAAGTTCATCATTTTTTTTAATCATAAAGTTTTATATAATTATAGCTATATTATAATTTATATAATATATGCTATAAATATATATATGTCATATGTTTTTTTTTTTGACAGTAACGGTTAGAGGATTTTTGCATTTAAAACAGTGGACATGCCACTGGGTTCGATACATCGATAAAGATTTTCTTGTAAACAGGAAAACAAATTCCTGAAGATCCTAACACCGGACAAAGTCTGGAAACCAAACTATTTTAGCGAGCCAGAATGGCTTCGTGTCATTACATCATTTCTAGCTTGGAAGTTATTTTTCTTTTTTGACACTGTCCACCATTCAATGCTTTGGTCCTGAGATTGACTTTCTGTCGGGCCTAGAGGGTCTTCCTCGTTAGCTAGGTCTGCCCAACGTGAGATCCGGGGTTCTAGCTGGGTTGGCGACTTGGGAATGACTTCTGCCTTAGCTTTCCCTTTAGCAGGGGCTTTGATTTTGGCTTCAACGTCTGCTTCTTCTGCCGTTCCATGGGCCTTACCTTCAGAGTTCGGCTCCTTTGGAGCCCCCGTCCACCAGGTGTGTCTTTGGCTCTTGGATGACCTTTTTTTCTCTGGTAGTTTTTCATAGATGCGGGCTATGTGCCCCGTTTCGAAACAGTTCCTACACCTGAAACTGAGATTCTCATAGTTGAGTTTTTGGTTCCTTGAATAGTCCTTGCCTTGAAGAATTATTTCAGCTGCGAAGCCTTTGGTGAAATCCATTTCTACACAGATTCGAGCGAAGGTGGAGAGGGTTGGCTTGGAATCCTGGCTTTTGCAGAGGAACTTGCTGAGGCCATTGCCAATAGATTGAAGAGACTCATCCCCCCAGAAATGCAGGGGCAAGTACGGAAGGCTCACCCAGACGGGAGCTGAAGAGATACAGTCCGTGGAAGGGTCGAAGGTAGGGGTCCATAGTTGCATGGACAGGCCTGCTCTGCCCTAGAACCATGGCCCAAAGTTAAGCACCTTGTCTTTATCGCTTGTAGATTCAAAAACTACCACAAAAAACCCCTTTGCACAGGGGCAAGTAATGACTTCTCCATTTAAAAGCGGGTACTAGTCGGAAGAGATCTAGGAGAGGAGCTCCGGAAGATTGGGCTAGAATATGTTAAACCTGCAAACCAAAGCGTGCTTGCTGTAATGAAGAGCATGAGTTTGGGCTTCTTGCGATATTTGAATGGAGACTGTCGGAGCTTCAGGAACCGCTGCATGCAGCTTGGACGGGCGACCCTGACAAGAGGTAATCTCAGGGGCCGCTGCATGCAGACTGTAAGGATTTCCCTGGCGTGAAGCCACCTCTTTGAAGGAGGGGGCTGAAACCGGAGGGAGGAGTCCTGAAGTCGCCGCCAACGAAGCACCAGGGGGAGCGCATCCTTGAAGGGGAGAGAGCGGCCCGGAAGAGGGAGTCGAGGCCAAGTGAGGAAGGCCAGCAGCCGCCGCCACAGCAGCACCAGGAGGGGCACCGTCGTGCTGAGAAGAAGGCGAGGGGGAAGCCGCCATTGGAACCTGAGGAGAACTGGGCAGCTTCGACAGAGGAAGAAGGAGGGCAGGAAGGCCACATGGTCGACGACTTGCAAGAGAACTAGGAGTGCTCGGGGATCCCTAGTTTTCTGAGTTCTCTATATATGTCATATGTTATACACAAGTTTAATTATATATATATATATATATATATATATATATATATATATAAACGATGTTTCCCTCAACGTTTCCATTTTTGGAGGGTTGCGTTTCTTGCCATCCCCGTTTCGTAAACTTCTAGATGTTTCCTCGTTTCGTGCAACTTAGTTGGAAACACATTGATATTATACATCTCTCATTCAGACTTTCTTGCTTGTCTCTTGTATATTCTCCATAACATAGTTTAACATGCTATAAGAGCCACAATGACTATGGCCTAAGGCAACCTCACAAATCTGTGTCAAGACAAGGTTTGACACATCCTTGGAGAAAGAGACATTGAATTACAGAGTAGAGAGACCAAATTCATATCTGTATGATGGATCATCATTGAACTTGTATGATGACTCAATTAAACATGTATGATAGATCAATTAAATTTGTAAATTCGTACGAATGAATATGGATGATCACTGACATAGAGTACGATGACTTACAGTATGGTTGCTAAAAAATGGCAGCTGTGAATTTAAATTGTACGACCGACATAGCAATTCAAAAAGGTACTGCCAAGATATAAAAAGTCATTTTTTATTGCACATATAAATCTGATTTTTTATGTAGTCATAAGGTTTTTAAGGAAGTATAAGGTTTTTTATTTTTTTTAAAGGAGTTCTAAGTTTTTTTTTCAAAAGGAGTTATAAGGTTTTTGATTTTTATTGGAGCTCTAAGTAGATTTTTTTAAATTATAAGGAAATATGGCCAATATTGTATAAGGGTTTTTTATTTTTTTTAAAGGAGTTCTAAGTTCTTTTTTCAAAAGGAGTCATAAGTTTTCTGATTTTTATTGGAGCTATAAGAAGATTTTTTGAAATTATAAGGAAATATGGCCAATATTAATAATTTCATGATTCTCGAGTCCCATAAGTTATATTGTAAAAATTTTCTTGCCTGCAAACAAAAAATGGAGCAAATTTTGTCTTATCATGATCTTTGGGAAATCGTTATAGGTACAACTCCAAAATTAGATCCCATGTCTAATGACTATAAGAAGAAAAATAAAAATGCATTACTTCTTCTTACCTTTGCTTTGGAGGAAGGTATCTTTCTCACATTCGTGGTATTACCACTGTTGTTGAGGTTTGGACGAAGTTAAGGAATTTGTATGAAACTTTAAATGAACTTCCAATTTTATTGTTGAGAAACAAATTAATCTGTTTGAAGATGGTAGCATCAGATTCGATTACAAATCATGTTCAAAAGTTGCAGGAATTGAAAAATGAATTATCAACGACCGACCTAGATAATAAAGATAAGGAATTCATAACCATTTTGTTTAATAGCCTACCTGATGAGTATCAAAATTTTGTAACTTCATTTTGCGTCTCTTCTTGAAATGAAACTCCCACATTTGAAGAAGTTGTAGGCTTACTACTCCAGGAAGAGCTGAGACTCAAGAAAAATGAACTTGTACCAGATAAAGCCTTTATAGGAAGACACAGAGGAAGAGGTCGTGACAGAGGTCATCTAGGAGGAAGGTATAGTTGACATCAAAATTGGAGGCCAAATTCTTCAAATCAGATACATACTTCTCAAATTTCTGAGCATTACAATTACTATAGCAAGAGTAATCATAATGAAGAAGAGTGTTATCTTAACAAAGACCTGAGGTTGATAGGATTAGAGGTAGAGGACATCATAGAGGAAGAAGTAGAGGGGGGGGGGTGTAAGGCATCAATGACATTTTGTAGAAAGTAGTATAGTTGATTCACAAGAACCTGCCATTGATTATTTGTTTATGGATTCTCATATTGACATCTTTGCATCTCATTGTGTGTGGTACATTGATTCAGGAGCAACCAAGGATATGATCAATGAGCAAGAATTTTTTTCAAAACTCGGTCCTTGTGATAACAAGATGATTATTCTTGTGATGGCAATATTAATGAGGTACAAGGAAGAGATGAAGTACCCATTAGAGTTTTAGGAGATTGCATAAAAAATTTACAGAATGTCTTGTATGTTCCTGGCTTAAAGGGAAATTTGCTTTTGTTAGTAAAATTATCGATGAAAACTACACTGCTGTGCTTGACAAGAAACAATGTTTGATTAGAGATTATAACAACATCATTGCTAGAGGATTGTGGTGTAATGATATGTATAGGTTTGATGGTATTCCAAAGAAACAACAAGCTTTTTTGACATGGTCTACTTCTGAAAATCAATTATGTCTTGAAAGATATGGTCATCTTAATGATTTTTATTTGAAGCGGATTCATAAACATAATTTGGTGAATGGATTGCCTAACATTGAGGAAGATAAAGGTGTATGTGAAACATTTTTGGCAGGGAAACAACATCGTTTCAAATTTGATAACAATAAAACTAGGGCGTCTCAAGTACTTGAATTAATTCATGGCGATGTTTGTGGTTCAATGAGAACCCAATCCCTTGGAGGTGCTAAGTACTTTATAACATTCATTGATGATTTTTCAAGAAAAATATGGGTATATTTTTTGAAGAACAAATCTGATGTATTTGTAGTTTTTAAGCAATTCAAGGTCACGGTTGAAAATGAAAGTGGTGAGCGCATTAAGGTGTTCAGGAATAATAAATGAGGTGAGTATGAATCACATGCATTTCGTGATTTTTGCTATCATCATGGTATTCAAAGACAAACTTCTATTGCCAAAACACCACAACAAAATGGGGTAGTAAAGAGGAAGAATCGACCAATTATGGAGATGGCTAGGTGCATGCTGAAAGGGTGTCATCTTAGTGATAAGTTTTGGGTTGAAATAGTTTAGACAACATTATTTTTGTTAAATTGCAATTCGACAAAGGTGGTTCGTGGAGGGACCCCTTATGAAGCTTGATCATGAAGGAAGCCAGAGGTAACCTATTTCAAAGTTTTTGGTTGTTTGGCATATGCGCATGTTCCAGATACATATAGACATAAGTTGGAGGCTAAAAGTAGGAAATGCATATTTTTTGATAAGAGACTCCCACATGTGCATATATTAGAATGGAAAGGTGAAGCTTTGTACTATGATAATGAAGAGTTTGAATTCAAAACTCTTGTCCAATATAGGAGGCGTAGAAGAGACGAGGACAAAGAAGCGGAGGAAGAAAAAATAGAGTTGGAGTTGGAAGGACAAGATGGCAGTGAGTCTCTGAACGAACTCTTCAAGATACAAAGCCAGATGAGATATAGCAAGGTGAGAGAAGAACAAGGCCAAAATCACCACAACAGGTAAATTTTGCTTAGATGAGTGAAGTTGTGCATTCTTATGATCTGGTTTCTTTTAATGAAGCAAATAAGAAACAAGAATGGAGAGATGCAATGGAAGTAGAATATGATGCTTTGATGAAAAACAACATTTGGAAGTTAGTTGAATTACCCCCAACTAAGAAACCACTAGGTTGTAAATTGGTTATCGCACAAAGTTCAAATCAAATGGTTCTATTGATAATTATAAAGCCAAGTTAGTTGCAAAAGGATATGCACAAAAATAAGGAGTGGATTATGAGGAAATGTTTGCTCCTATTGCAAAATTAATCACAATCAGAATGTTGTTAGCTCTTGCAGCACAGTTTGGATGGAAGGTACAACAGATGAACATTAAAAGTGCATTCCTAAATGGGGATTTGCAAGAAGTGTATATGGAGCACCCCGAAGGATTTGCAGTTGAAGGAAAAAAAAGGTTAGTATGTAAGTTGGTGAAGGCCTTGTATGGATTAAAACAAGTCCTTTGAGCACAATATGAAAAGATTAATAAGTATCTTAAACCAAGAAGTTTCAAGAGAGGTGATTTTCATCCTAACTTGTGTATCAAAGAAAAAGGTGAAGAAAATATCATTTTGGTTGTATATGTTGATGACTTAATAATTACAAGTAGCGGTGATGACTTGATTTAGGAAGAAAAATAGTCTTTGCAAATCATTTGATATGACTGACTTGGGATTGTTACATTATTGTTTGGGCATTGAAGTTTGGCAATAACCAAATAGGATTTCCATCTCATAAACAAAGTATACTTCCGAATTGTTGGAGAAGTTCAGAGTGGAAGATTGTTATCTCAACAAACACCAATGGAGGTAAACTTAAAGCTTTCAAAAGATGAGGTAGTTAATGAATTTCTTTATCGTCAACTTGTTGGAGGATTGATTTATTTTACCGCGACTAGACTAGACATAATTTTTGTAGTTGGAACGTTATCAAGGTTTTTAAACTGTCCCAGGGAAACACATTGGAATGTAGTGAGGAAAGTACTCATGCATATAAAAGGTACCTCATAGTTTGGTATTGTACTGGAGAAAAATGATAACTTCATGTTGAAAGATTTTTCAAATGCAGATTGGGCATGTGATACAAATGAAGGAAATCGACAATAGGTTATGCCTTTACCCTTAGTAGTGGAGTGATTTCACGGGCAAGGAAAAAACAACCTTCGGTAGCGCTTTCAACAACAGAAGTAGAATACAAAGCAGTTGTTGGAACAACTTGTGAAGCAATATGGTTACGTAGAATTTTAAGTGGTTTGAAGCTTACACAAATGTAACCTACAACTTTATATTGTGAGAACCAAAGTGCCTTCAAGATGATGAAGAATCCGATTTATCATTCGAAAAACAAAACATGTCGAATTCAACATCTCTATATCAAAGAATAAGTACAGACCAAAGAGATAGAGCTAATTTATTGTAGGTTCCAAAATCAAGCGGTAAACATGTTCACCAAAGCACTCAATAGGGAGAAGTTCGAAAAATTTCAAGAGATGTTAGGAGTTGTGGAAGATGAAATAAACATTAAGAGGGGGTGTTAGATATTGTAATGTTTATTTCATTAGTAATAAATATATTAGAGTAATAATGTAATATTATAAAGTGGAAATAAGTCGTATGCAATAAATGGCATTACTGTTAATGTAATTATGAAATTAGGTGAGCGGTTCCTAATGGGAGTAACAAAAATTTCTAGATAAATACACAACACCACTTTATGTAATTGAAAACACATTGATATAATACATCTCTCATTCAAACTCTCTCGCTCTCGCACTTGTCTTTCGTATATTCTCCATAGCATAGTTTAACAATCGATATGGCTAAAATGTTGAAGGTGAAGAGTTTGAAGCTTGTTGAACGAAAGGTGTAGGATGTGGTTCCTGCAACTCAATAGTTGAATCATTTGAAGTGATGGATCCAAGCTCTGGCATATCATCACTAGATGAATCAATAGATGGTACACAATTTAGATCTAGCAAATCGGAAGCAAAAGGGCCAGGATGACTTGTATTTGACAATGAAGTCTCAACATATCTAATACTTGCTCTCACTGGTCTCATCACAAGCTCAATAGGAATAACAATACCTTGACCATACATACCAAGTCCACCACCAACATATTTCATTTGACCAAGCAATTTGGACACAATGCCTCAAGTATGCTGCTCAAAATCAGGAGGTGGTAGTCCATGTGTAGCCACCAAAGCATGAGAAGATACATCAAAAGAAGAGGAATGAATGTCTTGTGATACACAATAAGTAACCTCTTGCAACATGTCTGCTCTCTTCCATATTTCATAATCACCGATGTTAGGGGAAGAAGGCTTAGGTGTGCCAACTAGTGCAGGAGAAGATGCTTAAGTAGTGGAAATTTGCAATGAATTGATGCAGGCCTCAGGCATACCTTTAGTACTACTCAATTCACTTACTTGTCGTACAAGGTCTTGATTGAGGTGCCTCAAGTCCTGTATGTACTTTTCCATCGCTTTAAACTGAGAAAGGAGATCATAATCGTTCTTCAAATCCTGCTCAAGTCGTGCATTTTCATTCTGCAAATGAGTAATAATAGCATGCTTAGAGACATTAGTATCTTGCAAAGAGACAACTTCATTACGAAGTTGAATAACTTGCTCATTGGGCTTATCAATGGTTTCTTGCAATGAAAGAATATGGTTTCTTTTGTCTTTCTTTGAAAAGAGTATTTCTTTCTTCTCATGTAGTATTTGAAGAGCCAATTCTTCTTCTTCAAAGTTATCCATGGTGGAATATTTTTCCAAAAATAGCTTCAAATATCCTCCTCAGAATATTCAATATTGCAAAAATTTGGTTTTCCGTCCAAAAATATTGCACCTCCAAGGTTTCACTCTATTTGCTTCAATGTTGTCATTCAAAAAGATAACCAAGGGAATGAAACCCTAGCCTTCCCTTTTACAACCAAGGCGATGTATCCACTTGTTGTAATGCTTTGTTTGGTATACTGAACAAACATAATATTTTCCAAATGGAGTTGATATGGACTGATATAGTGTAAAATGTACACAATGATAATTGAACTTGGGTCCATTATGCTACGACCAAATGGCTCTACCAATCTCTCTATAGACCGCTTGATAGAGTAGTTTGTAACAATGCATAAGAGAAAGGGTGGCCCATGCCAAATTTGGAAGATGATCTTGGTAATCTCGTGTATCTAGGTAGATCTTTGTTTAGTGGGGTCCCCTTGTTATATCAACGTATCCACATTTCATCCCATAAAACATGCCGACAAATCGCTGAAAAGAGGCCAATATAGTTGGGATGAAGTCAATCGAATTAGGACAACCATTGCACGACCAAATGGTTGACCTCGTGGGGGGTCTTAACCTACTTAAAAACGATGTGGGTTTTAGTTGACCACATTGGTAAGCTTGAATGTCGAGCTACAAGAAGATGAAATGGCAAATAGTATAGAAATATCATAGGTTATTCTCGGACTATTAACATCAACATGAGATGAATTTTGTCTATTGATTGTGGCCTTTTGTAGCAATACTCGGAGTGTTCTCAACTCTCTTGGTCCACTTACAAAGCTCTTCAACATATTAAATAAGTTTTCAGCTCATGTTCACTATCATAAGCTGGAACATAACCATTTGTGCCTTACAAGATCCAAGATTGCCAATAAGAAGGTCACGTGAACTATGTAGTAGCATGGCAACAATGGAGGGTCTATGAACATAATCGTCATAGTCATGTTGTTAAGATATAACACCTTCGACCTCCATTATTGCATAAACAATGCTACTCAGGGCATCTTACACAAGAATTTTCTCCACAACAATAACATTTGTAGATTCACCATGCACAACCATAGTAAAATGCACAACTCACAAGGCTATTCACACATATTACATGATGCATGTTTTATTCCTCACAAATCCACAGCTCTAACAACATGTTGGATTTCACAAGAGATAGAGAGAGAAGCAATCTAAAAAGAAAGAAAAACACAATGTTGTTGAAATGTTGTAACTTCGAAGAATATTCTAATTTTATTTGAGTTATTATCTTATAGATCAAATCCCCTTTTGCGGATTGATCATGTCGAGTCTTGTATAAGATCAAATCCCCTTTTGTGGATTGGTCAAAACCATATTTATATGGTTGTATTTGTAAAGTCGGCCCCTAGTGTTTATAAAGTGGTTTTAACCACTTCTAGAAGAAGTCGACCCTACTAAGTGACGAGATATAACCCTAGCGCCTCCTCAACTAGTATTTATATGTGAGGATGGTGCCTCATTTGAACACACTCACACTCACTCATCTAGTGCGCATATCTTGAAGGTAGTTGCAGTTGCAGGAGGGAAGGAAAAGAGAGGCGCATGCTCAGTCTTGGTTTATCTTTTTTGGTCTTAGTCTTGGCATTGTATTGGCAATCTATTATTGAGGAAGTTTTTGCTAGGTTTTCTCCCCCATGAGGGTTTCCCAGGATAAAATGATGTGTACCTTGTGATTGTGTTTCTTTCAGTGGTCCTCTTTATGCCGTTATTTTGGAATGCTCATGTAATTTGGAAATAACCTAATAACAACAGTAAAAACTTAACATGGTATCAGAGCTTGATTGAATAGAGCATCTTTCACCGGGTATCTAAGGACCCTCACATGAAGGCTTGAAGCCCCCAAAGTCAAAGAAGTCAAAGTGACCTAAAAGAAGAAATGATAAAATAAGGTGACAAAATCAAGAAGGAATATTTATGGAAAATGGTTAACCCTAAAAATAAGGAAAATAGGTTAAGTGACCTAGACGTCACTGTTGTCGTACAAGAAAATTAGGGCTTTCTACTGAAGAGGATTTTTTGACCAAAATCTATCTTGGGAAGTGTGCCCTGTCCTAGTGCATCTTTTGGCTTCTTGAGCGAACTTTTCTAGTGGCCAGTTTCTCCGAAAAGTCAAACCCTAGTTTTGACTGGTACCAGAAAACAAAAAAACCAGAACCAGTACCAGAAGTACTAGTCCAGAATTGCGCAGGTCAAGTTTCAAGGGGTAAAACTTGGATTTTTCTGAAACAATCAGCTCCAACAAACTCGCCTCAGCCTAGCGCATCTCCTGGTAAGCTCAGTTTCAATTGTTGAGCATTTTCATTTTCTGGGTATTTTCTTAGCTCCAGGTCAAGATGTCTGCAAGCACCAAGTTTGTTGACAAGTTAGAAGGTGTGGAAAATTTCCGTGCCTGGAAGTACAAAATTGGACTCATTTTTGAAGAGAACGACCTTGCAAAATTCATAAAAGAAAATGTACCGGAACCCGAAGAAAATGCAGCCAAAGAGAAGTACAAGAAGGATATGATTAAGGCCAAAAGAATAATTGCATATTCCATTAAAGACCACTTGATCCCTCAAGTGTCTTCTAAGAATACTCCAAAAGATATGTTTGATGCCCTAACCAGAATGTATGAAGGAAAGAACATCAATCGAAAGATGAACTTGAGAACCCAACTCAAGAATTCAAAGATGCAGAAAGGAGAAACAATTCAAGACTATTTCTCTAGGGTTTCTCAATTCAAGGAACAATTAGAGGCAATTGGAGACAACTTAGAGGAAGATAAACTCATAATGACAACTCTTAATGGTCTCACAAGACCTTGGGATGCCTTCATCCAAACTATTTGTGCAAGAAAAGAGAAACTCCAATTTGACACTTTATGGGAAGAATGTGTTCAAGAAGAAGCAAGAGTGGCCAACCGAGAAGCTGTCCTATTAAGAGATAAAGATCAAGCCCTAGCTGCTCATGCTAAAGGAGGAAAGAAAAAGTCTCATTTTCAAAAGGAGACCCACTTTCATAAAGAATCTCACCCTCCAAAGAGATTCCAAAAATATCATAAGGGTCAAAAAAAGGGAAAAGATTTCTCCTCCTATCCATGTTATCATTGTGATAAGATGGGACACATTGCTAAGAACTGTCCTGCCAGAAGGGAAGAATACAAGAAGAGAAATAACAAAAGACATCATGCCCATGCAACTAAAGATGATGAGCCACCCAAGAAGTTCACTGACTAAAGAAGAGATTGAAGATTATGTTTTGTTTTCCGCTCTCTCAGGATCTGTGACACCTGGAGAGGATACTTGGCTCATAGATAGCGGTGCCTCTAAGCACATGACAGGTCATAAAGACATTCTCTCTAGCCTTATAGAAAAGGACTTCCCCAGAAAGTTTCACTTGGAGATGATTATCAGTACCCTATCAAAGGAATGGGAGAATCCACCTACAAACTTGATTCTAGAACTCCGATGAGAATGAAGGATGTACTCTATGTACCAGGCTTGACAAAGAACTTACTTTCTATTTCAGCTCTAGATAAGAAAGGTTTCAGGGTTGCATTCATAGATGGTGAAGTTCTTATGTGGCCTAAAGAAAAAACTATAGAAGATGCAGTTGTTATTGGAACGAAAGAAGGTGGGTTCTACAAGTTAAAA
The DNA here is from genome assembly GCA_009831015.1 of Picea engelmannii. Lineage (NCBI taxonomy): Eukaryota > Viridiplantae > Streptophyta > Pinopsida > Pinales > Pinaceae > Picea > Picea engelmannii. The sequence continues at coordinate 1,084,330 of ML776557.1, read as the reverse complement.
GGTCACTCAGATGTAGCCTTAACTCACTCTACTGAAAGTCCTTGTGAACTTTGGCATAAAAGACTAGCTCACATCAACTACAAAGCCTTACCATATGTAAGCAAGGTAGTTATAGGTTTACCAGAATTAAAGGTTGATCATGAAGGTGTATGCAGGGGATGTGCACAAGGAAAGAACATAAAGAATCCTTTTCCAAAGAGCGACAGTAAAGCAAAAGGAATCTTGGAGCTTATCCACTCAGATGTATGCGGTCCAATGCCATCAACCTCTCTAAGTGGCTATGTATACTATGTATCCTTTATTGATGATTACTCTTGTAAGACTTGGGTTTATTTCTTGAAGTCAAAAGATGAAGTACTCAGAAAGTTCAAGGAATTCAAAGCCTTGGTAGAAAACCTCTCCGAAAGGAAAATCAAGATACTCAGGTTAGACAATGGAGGAGACTACACTTCAAATGAATTTGGAAGCTTTTATAGAGATGTTAGGATTAAGAGGGAGCTCACCACTCCACATAATCCTCAACAAAATGGTGTAGCAGAAAGAAAGAATAGAACGATTATGGAAGCAATAAAGACTATGATTCACGATCAAGATCTTCCAATACACTTATGGGCTGAAGTAGCAAGAACAAATGTATATGTCCAAAACAGATTATCCCATAGTGCACTTGGATTCAAAACTCCCGAAGAAATGTTCACCAGAAATAAGCCAGAAGTAAGCCATCTCAAAATATTTGGTTGTCTAGTATTTGTACACATTCCAAAAGAAAAGAGAACTAAGTTGGATCCTTCAGGAAAGAAGGGAATATTTGTTGGATATTGTGAGGTCTCTAAGGCCTTCATAATTGACATACCAGGTTACCATCATATTGATATCAACAAAGATGTAACCTTTGATGAAGATGCAACACTCAAAAGATCAAGGAAATGTCAGCTTGAAGAAGTATATGAAGAAGAACCTGTAGCTCCCAGAGTTGCAGAACTCGCGAAGAAAGTTACAGTTACCCTTGATGATGAGATTCCAGAAGATCATGATATGATAGAATCTCAAGAACCTCCCCGTATGACGATCTCTCACAAAAGAAAGCCAACTTGGGCAAGGGAACTTATTCAAGATGCAAAGAAGTATGGTGCCCCAGAAGGAACCTTGAGACAAAGCAAGAAACCTAAGCCATTCTCTAGCTATATGGCCCTGATGTGTGATCTCATAGAAAAGGAACCTACTTGCTTTGAAGAAGACATTCAGAAGAAAGAATGGATGGACGCCATGAGAGAAGGATACCAGTCCATTATAAAGAATGATGTATGAGAAGTAGTTCCTAGACCAAAGAACAAAGATGTGGTATCTTCCAAGTGGATATACAAAATAAAACATGCAGCAGACAAAAGTATTGAAAAACACAAGGCAAGATTTATGGCTCGTGGTTTTTTTTCAAAAGGAAGGTATTGACTATGAAGAAACATTTGCTCTTGTAGCCAGATACACTTCTATCTGAACCATCATAGCTCTTGCAGCTAAAATGAAGTGGAAGTTACACTAGATGGATGTGAAAACAACTTTCTTAAATGGTGTTATTGAATAAGAAGTGTATATAGAACAACCACAAGGGTTTGAAGTTAAAGATAGAAAGTGTTAGAATATAATGGATGTGTTCGTTTTACCATTGACAATATCACTATTTTCACCCAACCATAGGTTGAAGCCACCCTTCGAGCACCTTAACCTTGACAGAGAATCACTTCGGAAGCAAACCCTAGGCTAGATAGCCAAACAAAGGGTAGCGCACATTTCCCCAAGGATAGCGCACCAACAAGAGCTGATCAGATAGTCCAAACCCTAACCAAGAGATAGTCCAAGCCAAACGTGATTTGCTAGCTGCAGCAGTTGCAATGGCAGCTCTCCTCCTAACCTGCGCACAAAACTGGGCACTGCAGTGCGCACAAGTGCTGCTCTGTAATTTTGAGACTGCCTGCCAGAATGAAGACTGGCCTCCTGTATTTATAGTAATTTTGGCTAACTGCCTGGTCCGACTTCTCATTCTGGGTATCTGTCTGTTCAATATATATTATTACTTCTGGTCGATTTCTTCTCTTGGAGGCTAATAACCTAATATAAATTATCCTCTTGAGTCGACATGTCTTCTAGGGTTATTAGCCAACTCATTAGGGTTTCTTCTTGCTTTCCAGAGTATTCTATTCTCGTCAGGTTTACACGTGGAGGTAAATACCTCCCACAGCTACCATAATATCAACACTCCCTCCTAGCTAGGGAGGTATTATAGGTAATGGTCTTGAGCACAAACATACCATTCACCCGGTAGCATCAACATAGTTGTATAGACTATCTCATGACTAAATCATGAGCACCATCATCACTATCAGTGTCATCAGCCGTATCATCTCTTGAAACCATACTCCATTTGAGGAATTAGACATGATGCTGGATAAGTCATTCACACCACAGAGTGATATAAGAGCCATTCTTCTAATCTGGACATATGTCATAGAAGAGTAAATGTTCTAAACCATTTTCTGTTTGGGAAATCTCTGTCCTTTGATCAATCATCTAGCTGATAATCATTTCCAATACTGCTGATAGTCTTCAAGGCAATCGGAACAAAATAGAACACAACTGTCTATCCATAGTAGTACATAACTACAATCCAGTGGTACACTACCACAACAAGTAACACACAAGTACTTGATCAAACAATGGAACACATCCACCACAATAGTATACATCTACTGTCATACAATCTTCATAACAATCATCTGATATCAACCTGCACAGAAACAAGGTTATGATATAAACTGAATCATCTGGGCCATTCTTCCACTCACATCTGTGAGATCTCGGAAGAGCATCTGGCCTCAAAAAGTAAGACATCAATGATGAGCTATCTGGACTATTCTTCTCAAGCAAGGAAGAATAATTGTTCTGATTTCTGAGCCTGGACCATTCCTCATCTTGGGTCATTCCTCCGACACTAAGCAAAGTGTAACCTGGAGAGAATTAATTTGCCCTAAGGAATGCCTGTCCCTGATTGCTGAGCCTGGACCATTCCCCACCCTGGGCCATTTCTCTGGCACTAAACAAAGTGCAACCTGGAGAGAATGAATCCACCCTAAGGAATGACTGTCCGGACCATTTCCCCTGTTAACCACAAGAGGAAAAGACTATCTTGTACCAACCTCCAAAATGGACCATTGCTCATGTTAACCACAATCAGAAATCGTTGTCCGGCGAGGCGGGCCAGTCTTCTTGAGTAACCCTCAAGAAGAGAGACTGCCCTAGACCACTCCCCATGTTAACCACAATGGGAAGTCGTTGTCTATGGTACATCAACAATCTGGACCATTTTTCAAACTGGAAAATGTTTGTCCGTTAGAAATCTCAATCCACTTTCTGAACTGGAAGGAATCTGCTCATCCTAGACCATTTTTTGAATTGAAAAATGACTGTCCAATAATACATCAATGCTCCGTCCCAACCTGGGAGTCTTCCTTTTTCAATAAGGAAGTCGTCTCCACGAGCTCCTACTTGAGTATGCAAACTCTTTCATCTTGGACAGAAGCTTTACCAAAATGTCTGTTTATCTGCTCATCCGTGGAGATATGTATTGGAGAACCACTTTCTCCTTTCTGGACTTCATCACGGATAATGTAATGCTTGATTTCAAATGTACTTCGGTCTGGAACACTGGTTTTCTCTGAAGGCTTCAAGTAGCTCTGATTAATAAAGTATATCATTGTTGGAAAATCTGGAACATATCCATGTGGCACTTCTTTTGTCATCATGAGATCTGATCTACTGAGTAATCATCTTGATACAATATCTCTGTTATAGAAAATCTTCACCACACTTCTGTTGTGAATAGGAGGTTCTCCACCAAGTTGTCTTTTTCAATCTGCATACAAGGGTCTCTTTCTGGTATGCCTCAAAGTCTTGAGGTTGCTTTTTATACGCTCTTTGTTCAATTGCTCTGGAGAACAGTCTTTGCATTTATCTGATGTAGAACTCCAACTCATAGATGTTGCGGATGATATAATGACTCATGTAGAGATATGTCTGGTTTACTGGAGCAAGTAATCATCATAGTCTTCTCCCTCCATCTGGGAGAACCTCTAGTTCTAGATCTCGCAATGCTTTCATTCATAAGTCTTCCATACACTGTTCTTCATCACGATTTTCAGTTCCTTTGCTTGATTGCTTTTAGTGAGTTCATATTAGGCTGGTAATCTTGTGATTCTCGATACAATGACTGGTTGTTCTGGCTTCTCTTTCTTTCTTGGAATCTTCATGTTCTTCTTCATGTTTTTCTTTAGCTCTTGGGTCCATGGAGTTTCTTATAGATTCCATGCCCTAAAGATTCCACTTCTTCCTTTCATCATAGGATCACGGATGTGAATGGACAACCAAGGATATTTTAAGGCTTCTCTTCGAAGAAGACTTCTTCTAAGGTCGAACTGAACACGTACTGCTTTTCATGTTTGCTGCCATGGATATATACTTCATCATCTTCAATGGATCGTAGGATTAGCTCCCTCCTAATCCTTGCTTCATGTATGAATGCATGCTCTTCTTTATGGTGATATATAATCGGCTCCCTCCATATAGGAGAGTCCACATTTTTGTCTGCATCCTTATTGTCTTCTGCAAAGCGTCATAAGTCTATCTCCAATTTCTCTTGATTGCTGACTTCTTTCTTCTAGGTTTCTTCAATATTGATTCTGATTTCGGCTTATCTTGTAATAGCTTTCACAAGATTTGTTTGATATATTTCATCCTTTCTTGTATAATGATAGCAATCCTTATCTTGTTGTTCTTCCATAGATATAGTTCTTCTTGGAACATATTATCTTCTAAGAGATAGATATACAAGATATGTACAGAGATTATGCAAACAAGATATGTACAAGAACTAAGAAGAGTATTGTTACCTTCAGAAGAAGAAGTCTCTTTCATCCTGCTTAGTCTTCTTTGTAGGTTCCTTTTCTTCGACAACTGATGCTTCGTGTTTTTCCTTCCTTTTCTTTAGCTTTGGACAATGATTCTTGTAGTGACCATACTTTCGACAGTTGAAGCATTGTACTTCTGAAATGTCTTTCTCTTGATTTGGCTTCCTCCTTGAACCAAACTTCCTTTTGTTCCTGAAATTCTTGAATCTTGCTGCGAAGGCTTGATCATTGTACTTCTTTTGGGGTTTCTCTTTTGCACTGATCTTGGATTCTTCTTGAGCACAAATCCAAAGTTCTTCAAATGTAGGATACTCCTTCCTTGTGTTCATGCTTGCGGCAAATGCATCCCATGTCTTGGGAAGACCATTGAGTACCATGTTTACCAATTCCTTCTTTGAAATGATCTCTTCAATAGCTTGTAGTTGATCTCTTAACTGAGAGATTCACACAAAGTATGATGTTATGTTGTCATCATCATTCATCTTCATGCCACGGAGCTCATTCTTTAGACTCATTACTTGTCCAATGTTTCTGACTGAGAAGAGGTTTGTTAGGGCATCATACATCTTCTTTGATGAGTCAAGATGGGAGATGTAGGGTATCAAGTGGTCTTTTATAGATTCCACTATGATATTCATAGCATTGATGTCATCGTCTTTGAACTTCTCCATAACTGCAACGTTCTGCGGTTCCTTCTCTTTTCCTTTTTCAAACTTTGGTTCCACGATCTTTCCTTTCACGATATCCAACACTTTATTCTTGGCAAGGATGAGATCAATCCTTGTCTTCCACGGTCTGAAGTTAGAAGCTCCATCTAACTTGTTTTCTGACTTCATAGAGTAAGTCATGGCTGCTTTGACTTGGTCAACCCTAGATTTGACCAAAAAAACTCAAACTTGACGTCTTGGCTTGCTGAGAGTACCAGGAGATGCGCTAGGCTAGGGTGCACTGATCTATCCAGAAATTAGGTCAATCCCTTCACTTAAGGTGCCTCAATGAGAGGATTAGGGTTTCTGCACCTGCACCTGCTAGTAACCCTAGCGACAATGCTTTGGTGACTGCTCTTGCTAGAAACCCTAGTGACAGTTCTTCAACGAGCTTAATATCCTTCTGGCTATGTTTCCTTCCAGCGGTTAGACTAAGTGAAGGAGGTGTGGGCCCATAACCTGTTAGAATATAATGGATGTGCTCGTTTTACCATTGACAATATCACTATTGTCACCCAACCATAGGCTGAAGCCACCCTTCGAGCACCTTAACCTTGACAAAGAATCACTCCAGAAGCAAACCCTAGGCTAGATAGCCAAACAAAGGGTAGCGCACCTTTCCCCAAGGATAACGCACCAACAAGAGCTGATCAGATAGTCCAAACCCTAACCAAGAGATAGTCCAATCCAAACGTGATCTGCTAGCTACAGCAGCGGCAATGGCACCTCTCCTCCAAACCTGCGCACAAAACTGGGCACTGCAGTGCGCACAAGTGCCGCTCTGCAATTCTGAGAATGCCTGCCAGAATGAAGACCGACCTCCTGTATTTATAGTAATTCTGGGTAACTGCCTGGGCCGACTTCTCATTCTGGGTATCTGTCTGTTCAGTATATATTATTACTTCTGGCCGACTTCTCATTCTGGGTATCTGTCTGTTCAATATATATTATTACTTCTGGCCGACTTCTTCTCTTGGAGGCTAATAACCTAATATAAATTATCCTCTTGAGTCGACATGTCTTCTAGGGTTATTAGCCAACATTATTAGGGTTTCTTCTTGCTTTTCGGAGTATTCTATTCTCGTCAGGTTTACACGTGGAGGTAAATACCTCCCGCAGCTACCATAATATCAACAAAAAGACTCATGTTTGCAGGTTGAAGAAAGCTCCGTACGGGTTGAAGCAAGCTCCCAGAGCTTGGTAAGGAAGAATTGATAGTTTCCCGACTAGGTTGGGCTTTACCAAGAGCAAAGTTGATTCTAACCTTTACTTGAAGGTTATGAATGATGAGCCAGTTATATTGCTATTATATGTGGATGATTTATTCTTGAATGGAGAAGAAAAGCTCATCACAGATTGTAAGAAGAAGCTCGCTACAGAGTTTGAGGTGAATGACCAAGGCCTGATGCATTATTTCTTAGGTCTTGAAGTTTGGCAGAGCCCATAGAAGATCTTCCTTAACCAATGGAAGTATGTAGTTGAAACACTGAAGAGATTTGACATGTTGGAATGTAAAGCCATGAACACAAAGATGGAAACAATTTTGAAGCTCTTGGTTGATACTTTGTCAGAGTTGGTTGATGCTACTCTATATAGACAGATTATTAGTTCGTTGATGTATCTAGAACTGATATATGCTTTGCTGTGAACATCTTGAGTCAGTATCTGGTAGAACCCAGACGTGTTCACCTTGTAGCTGCAAAGCATGTGATGAGATACCTTAAGGGTACGTTGGATTATGGTCTCTGATATATTGGAGATCATGACTTCAGACTGTATGGTTATACTGATTTAGATTGGGCTGGAAGTGCTTTAGACAGGAAGATCACTTCAGGATGTTGTTTTAGTTTGGGGTCCGCCATGACTTCATGGCAAAGCAGGAAGCAATCCAGTATTGCTCTCAGCACGACAGAAGTGGAATACATTGCAGCATGTTCTGCCAGTTGTGAAGTCATATGGCTTCAGAAGTTGTTGATAGGTCTGTTCGATCTGGAGATGGAAGCCACCATGATTCTATGTGATAACCGAAGTTGCATAAAGATGACAAGGAACCCAATGTTCCATGATAAGTCGAAGCACATAGAGATCCGATATCATTACTTTCGTGATATGGTGCAGAGGGGAGCTGTAAAGCTCCAATATGTTGGCACAGATGAGCAAGTTGCAGATGTGTTGACCAAGCCTCTGTCTCGTGTGAAGTTTGAGTACTCTCGAGGTAAGCTTGGTGTAGTCCGAAAGGTCCTCCCTCGAAAGGGGGAGTTATGCTGATGATACTATAGTATCCTGACCAACAACGGGTAGCTCCGTTAAGATTTTATATCCTAGGGGATTGATCATCCCTGGGCAGATCCCAAAGGTCCAGTAAGGACGGTTTGTCAGAGTACCTGTGCATGTATATGCCAACGGTGGTCAGTAGTGGTAGCTCTGTTAGGATTTTATATCCCAGGGAATCTTATGATTCCTGGGCAGATCCCGAAAGTCCGATAAGAACGGTCTGTCAGAGTACCACGTGGTAGCTTGTTAGGATTTTATATCTTAGGGAATCTTATGATTCCTGGGCAGATCCTGAAGGTCCGGTAAGGACGGTTTGTCAGAGTATCACAAATGTTGTTGTGTATGCACCAACCTCATTTTGTTGCCATATGTTGATGTTGTTTCAATCTCGTGCTGTTGATGATGTTGTACTGACCTCATGTTGTTGATGTTGTTCTAGCTTCATGCTATTGATGTTGATGTTTCAACGTCAAGCTGTTGCTGCTGCTGATGATGATGTTACTCCAGCTCCATGCTGTGAACGATGATGATATCGATGATGAAAAAAACTTTCGATGATTTATAGATGTGCCAGTCAGTGTTCCAGATGCTGATGATGATGTTGCCATCTCCTTCTCTTGATGATGTTGTATTGGGTGATGTCAGTAGAATACCCTTCTCGTTAAGGGGGAGTGTTGAAATGTTGTAACTTTGAAGAATATTCTAATTATATTTGAGTTATTATCTTATAGATCAAATCCCCTTTGGTGGATTGATCATGTCGGGTCTTGTATAAGATCAAATCCCCTTTTGTGGATTGGTCAAAATCATATTTATATGGTGGTATTTGTAAAGTCGACCCCTTGTGTTTATAAAGTGGTTTTAACCACTTCTAGAAGAAATCGGCCCTACTAAGTGAAGAGAGTCGAGACATAACCCTAGCGCCTCCTCAACTAGTATTTATATGTGAGGATGGTGCCTCATTTGGACACACTCACACTCACTCATCTAGTGCGCATATCTTGAAGGTAGTTGCAGTTGCAGGAGGAAGGAGAAGAGAGGCGCATGCTCAGTCTTGGTTTATCTTTGGTGTTTTGGTCTTAGTCTTGGTATTGTATGGACAATCTATTATTGAGGAAGTTTTTGCTGGGTTTTCTCCCCCATGAGGGTTTCTGAGGATAAAATGCTGCGTACCTTGTGATTGTGTTTCTTTCAGTGATCCTCTTTATGCTGTTGTTTTGGAATGCTCATGTAATTTGGAAATAACCTAATAACAACAGTAAAAACTTAACAAATGCTTGATAGGCGCCCTTAGAAAATTCTCTTTTATTAGAAGATGAATGATTTATTTGACTAAAAGGCATGTTACCGCTCAAACTCTCGCTAAGGGAAAGTCTTGCCCTACGTAGGGGAGCTTGGGGAAACTACTAGGCAAGCCACCCATTGTCACCTTAGTGGCCTTGCTCTTCACTTTAAGGCTAGGGTTCAAACTAAGTCTGATCGTTGTGTTAAGAAGGGGGGCTTCAAGATTCGGTTTGACTGAGGGTTTGTCAAGATCAGTGTTGAGAAAATCGCCTAAAAATCGGCAAAATCACGATTTTTTCTAAAAAATCGCCAAAAACTCGCGTGTTGATGGCAAAAAATCGTCTGTCTAAAAAAATTTAGAAAACCGCCCGGGGGGGGGGAATGATGTGTTTTGGTGTGCAGATAAGGGTAATTTTGCCTTACTAGTGCTATTTAAGAAGGTCCCCACCCCCTCCATTTCACCCACCCTAGTAATTAATGGTAATGTTAAATTCTTAAAAGTGACATTCTCCTTTATCTTTCATTTTCATCCTTTTACTTAAATTTTTTTAATTGTTTCAGGATGTTTGAGAGTGGTTCCAACCTCATTGGATTTCATACGGAGAAAGTAGAATTTTAGGTCCCATTCAAAATTCAGCAGACTTAACAGTTTTCGGGATTTCAAGAATGGAAAGATTGCAATGATTCCACTGGATTCTATCATGTATGAGGGTATGGAACTGGCATTTAATCAAGAGAAACAAGCCCTTTATGTACCTCGATGTTGGTGGCATTGATTGTTGAACTCTTTTGTCATGACCCCAGTAAAAATGTACCCTTCACTCAAGTATAAACTCTTATGTTGAACTCTTCTCTTTGTCGTCGTGTCTGATGACTTAGTGGTGTATGTGCACACCAACCTTCGTCTTATATACTCAAAATTCAGGTGCTTAGCCAAACATGTAGCTCTTCTGGTTGTGAGCGCAATTGGAGTGTATTTGAAAAAATACACACCAAAAAGCGCAACAAGTTAGAGAATTTCAAATGAAATTTCAAATTCATTATAAA
>ML776557.1:1040695-1065370 GCA_009831015.1 Picea engelmannii | reverse complement strand
AAATATGGGAATGTCAAAGTTTACTTGTACCTTAAAAGGAGTGGCACCTCCAGAGTGGCTTCTGGATGTCGATGCATCGCCAGTCGGAATCCGTTGAAGAATCTGGGCAAAGTTGTCCATCATCGCGTTCCTTTGTTTCTCGAAGGCCTCCTCGAGCAACATTTTGATAGGATTTCCTGCTCCCTCATCTTTCTTTTCTTCCCCCATGGGCGGTCGTCGGGGTTTGCGAGGCTGATCTTGCAAAGGTTCAACCAGATCGAGCCCCAACTCCTTATACCCCGATCTCATTGGGGACATGCAAAGAAGGATTGAGAATGAGCAGACCTCTCTGATACCACTGATCCGGATTTATGTAGGAACACAATGAAATACAAAAATACACATAAACACAGAGATGCAACGGAAATAAGACCTCATTTCATTAATCACAAATGACTGAAATATGCTTACAGACAGAATGGAAATAAACTAGCTAGGGCGCTGGTAGCTTATCTCTGAGAAGAGATGTGGCTGCTACTCGCCTCCGTGAGAAGATGATTACAATGAGGCTCTAGAGGCCTTTTTACAATAGACGAGAATGCCAAAGGTCATAGACATCCAAAAACCTAACCCTAGGAGATGAAGCGCCAAAAGTCATGTGGGCCCCGTTTGGGTAAGTTAGTACATCAACTTCTCGGGGTCGTAACTTTTGCATATGATCTCCGTTTTAGGCGTGTGATAGCTCGTTGGAAAGGTATTGTCGAGGAGATTCATTTTGGGGGCTCAATCATGCCTTCGACTATCATTGAGAACCTCGATCTCAAAAAACCTTCATTTAGGCCCTCAAAATGGCCCCAGAAGTTAAAACCTGCTAAAAATAGTAAATTGTCAAAATTGCCAGAAAACTGTTTTGAGCCAGTGGGAAAAGGTGGGTGGCCACCGATATCCACCTGGATCATAACCACTCTAACAACTTGTAACCACCTCCCAGGAATCCTCAAATACATCAATAAGCTCCCACGTCTGGTCCAAGGAGGGAATAATAATGCATGTGTGTGAGTACAACGTCCAATTGAGCAAAGAGACCAACTTTGAGTGGTCCATGTGGCAAGTGTGATGACGTGACGTCCCTGTCATGGCCTAATGCATTATCACGGATCCCAAAGCAATGACATATATCCCAATGCAGTGCACAGATCCCAAGGAAACTGGCATGGATTCCAATATCTGTAGATATGATAAAAATAAGTGCATAGATCCCAAGGCAACACCATGGATCCCAATACAATGTCATGGATCTTGAGGCATGGTACACAAATCCCAATGCGAGGTACCCACTTGGAGTGATGGGTCTAGCTTTTTGGCAAGTTTTTTAGGTGATACACACCTAGTGATTTCTCTTAGCACTACATAACAATAAGGGTTAGTTTCAATATTTGCCTAATCTTTACCAAGGGGGAACAACATTAACCCTTATACATGTGACAAGTCCTAGGACAAGAAGTATTTCTCAAGTCCCTAGGTGAAAGATAGGTAATGTCATGAATATTTATGAAAAGGGGAAGAGAAAGACTTCATGTGATGACCCTTAAAGTCTTTATATGCATAGGTCTTGTTATTTTATTCATCTAGTTTTCATGAGCTAGGATTTTATACGGTAGCCTTCAAGAGGGAGCTTTTAGCATCGAGTCACCTGTCCTCGACACTGTTTCTTACTACCGTTTTTTTCCCATTTTCTTTGTGTGTTCATTTATTGAACAATCCCTTTTTCTTTAGATATTCATAGACAAGCTAGGGACTAGGGGCGTTGGCCTCATAACGAGTCAGAATTGCTCAAGCTTTATATTTTTGGCTTTTGACTTTATTGCTCTTCACCACACGCCTTTTTTTTGGCTTTATTAACTCTGGCTTTCATCATTAGACCTTTCTGTCAACGTTTAATAGATTTTTTAATACACGAGCATGATAGAGTTTTTATGGATGGAATGAGGTGAAACTAGGAAGGTGGAAAGTGTCTAGCATGGTTAGAATGTGGAAAATGCTACCTTGGCTAGTTAGCTAGTAGTGCAAATTGACCCGAGAAATGACAACACTTCTAAAGGAAAAATATGGTCCCCTATGGTACGACGAGGCAAATAATAAAACTATGCATGTTATGATGTGCTATCAGATTTCATTTTAGTGTTTACCACTTTCATGACTAACCAGAAAGTTATAGCATCACATCCAAATGAACTACCAACACATGGAATACCAAGATAGATCATAGTGAAACCATAATGCACCATCCATAGTGCATCTGTCATTTGAGGAGTAAGGTAGGAGGATCAGATATACCACAACTGAGCTAGCACAATCATACATCTGATGGAGATAATGAGAAGAACTGTTTGAAGTTCGGAAAATATGAACAAGATAGCTCATGCAAACAACAACACGACACCCATGTGAGGGCACCTCTGAAGTTGTCATCCCTTGGGGGGTAACAAGGCATAATGAATGCGTCAATTGGGTTTAGCATGAGTGGTTTGTGTTGAGGGGTGTTTTCCCCCCCACCTAGGTTCAATTCCTGCAAGTGACATGTTGAGTTGTTAAAATGAGCAAGCTATTGAAAAAGCCTAGACTTTCTACAAAATCTGGTTTACCCCGAGTACTATCCTCAAAATGAGGGGAAGTGCCCGGTGGGTTTCCCTAGGTTCTATTCCAAAGTAAAAAAAAGGCAAAATGAGGGTGGGTATATAAATACCCAACTCAAAGATAGAGCGTTTTCGCCAATAGGAGTTATGGGGCCCGCATGTGCAAGGTTGGCCCTAGTAATTAAACCTAGAATTATAATAATGATTACAATATAAGGTCGGCTGTGGCTTAAAGTGAAGCTTACACCATTGTCAACACATCTACATGTACAAATTCAGGTAAAGGTGTAGGTAAATTTATATTTAAGAACTTGAATTGTTATTATTGTGGTATAGTAGGGGATCTGAAGATTGAGTGTAGGAAATTAATGTGGGATTTGGAATACAAGCATGGAAACTTCAACCAAAAGTAGGAAAACATTGTGGAGTAGGAGGAAAAAGAAGAAAAAGAGTTTGTAATCTTTGTTGTTTCTTAGACAAAAGGCAAGTTGAATTCTTGGTATTTTGATTTTGGAGCATCAAAACACATTGCTGATAGATTTGATTGGTTTGTTGAGTTTGTTGAAGACAAGTCTAGGTCTAATACAATTATTATGGGGGATGACACAATGCATTATGGGGAAGGAAGAGGCATTGGTAATATTGAATCCATGTTTGAGAGTGTCCTTTATATTCTAGGCTTGAAAAAATTTCTTCTTTCTTTATGTGAAATAACTTCTCAAAGACCACATTTTGTTGTAATCTTTAGAGGACGAGATAGTTGTTTTTTTGTGGAAAATAAGGCAGGAAAAATACTTGCATCAACTGTAAATGAACATGGCCTTTATAGATTTGTGGTGGGTGATCTAGCAAAGTCACATGCTTTGGTCATTAGCAATGGAAATAACAACAACACCAACACCAACAATTCATCGTAGCACTAGATGTACGGGCATGCTTATTTTTATATTTCCTTACAAATGAAGTGAAAAATGAATTACCAAATGTACAAGAAAGGAAGGAAGTTATTTGTGAGGCATGTCGAGTAAGAAAGCAACACAAATAACCTTCTGAAGACAAAAAGGTTTGGAGGGGAGGTAGTGTTGGATTTGGTGCATTGGGACATTTGCAAATCTTTGTAGATTTGTGACCTACAATATTAGGTGCAAAGTACTTAAATTTCATAGATGACTTCTCTAGCAACATGGGTTTATTTATTCAAGAGAAATCTAATGCATTTATTGAATTTAAAGTATTTGAGGTAGGAGTAGAAAAGGAGTCCACAAGGAGTGTAATAGTCCTTCCCTTTGACAATGGAGGTAGATTTTGTTTTAATGAAATTGCTTATTTTTTTGCAAAGGAAGGCATTCAACAACAATTTTCTACACCATATGCACCCTAACAAAATCGAGCTGTGGAGATGCAACTTCCGAAGCCATATGGCTTCACAACTGGCAAAACACACAACAATGTATTCTGCTTCCGCTGTGCTGAGAGCAATGCTTGATTGCTTCCTACTCTGCCATGAGATCATGGCTGACCCCAGACTGAAACAACATCCTGAAGTGCTCTTCCTGTCAGAGACACTTCCAGCCTAATCTGAATCAGTGTACCCACTCAGTCTAAAGTCATGATCTCCATCATAATTGAGACCGCAATCTACTGTACCCTTAAGATACCTCATCACATGTTTTGTAGCAACTAGGTGAACATGTTTGGGTTCTACCAGAAATTGACTCAAGGTGTTCACAACAAAACAAATATCTGCTTTGGTGTTCGTCAGATACATCAACGATCCAATGATCTGTCTATACAGCGTATCATCAATCAATTCTGACGAAGTGTCGATCGGGAACTTCAACTTGGTTTCCATGGTTGCATTCATGGATTTGCACTCCAACATATCAAATCTCTTTAGGATTTCAACTACATACTTCCCTTGGTTGAGGAAGATCCTCTCTTGACTCTGCCATACCTCAAGACCTAAGAAATAATGCATTAGGCCAAGGTCTTTCATCTCAAATTTTGCAACGAGCTTCTTCTTACATTTAGTGATGAGCTTGTTCTCCAGTCAAGAATAAGTCATCCACATATAGCAACAATATAACTGGCTCATCATTCATAACCTTGAAGTAGAGGTTAGAGTCAACTTTACTCTTGGTAAAGCCTAAACTCGTCAGTTAACTGTCAATCCTTCCATACCAAGCTCTAGGTGCTTGCTTCAATTTGTACATAGCCTTCTTCAGCTTACAGACATGAGTCTTCCTGTCTTCAACTTCAAATCCTTGAGGTTGTTCTATACACTTCTTCTTCATTGACACCATTTAGGAAAGCTGTCTTTACGTCCATCTGGTGTAACTTCCACTTCATCTTAGCTGCAAGGGCTATGATGGTTTTGATCGAAGTGTATCTGGCTACAGGAGCAAATGTCTCTTCATAGTCAATGCCTTCCTTTTGAGAAAAGCCACAAGCGACAAACCTTGCTTTATACTTCTCAATACTTCCGTCAACAACATGTTTTATTTTGAAAATCCATTTGGAAGATACCACATCCTTGATCTTTGGTTTGGGAACTATTTCCCATACATCATTCTTTATGATGGATTGGTATTCTTCTGTCATGGCCTCTGACCATTCTTTCTTTTGAATGGCTTCTTCAAAGCAGGTAGGCTCCTTCTCTAAGAGATCACACATCAAAGCCATATAACTGGAGAATGGCTTAGGTCTCTTCACTTGTCTCATGGTTCCTTTGGGGACACCATACTTCTCTCTATCTTGAATAAGTTCCCTTGCCCAAGCTGGCTTTCTCTTGTGGGAGATCGTCATCTGGGGAGGTTTTTGAAATTCTACTATGTCATGATCTTCTAGAATTTCCTCATCAGGGGAAGCTATGACTTCCCTCACTGGTTCTGCAACTCTGGGAGCTACAGGTTCCTCTTCATATACTTCTTCAAGCTGGCATCTTCTTGATTTCTTGAGTGTTGCATCTTCATCAAAGGTCACATCCCTGCTGATCTCAATATGATGGTGACCTGGTATATAAACTATGAAGGCCTTAGAGACCTCACAGTATCCAACAAATATTCCCTTCTTTCTTGAAGGGTCCAACTTGTCTCTCTTCTCTTTTGGAATATGTACAAATACTGGGCAGCCAAATATTTTGAGATGGCTTACTTCTGGCTTCTTTCCGGAGAACATTTCTTTCGGGGTCTTGAACCCAAGTGCACTATGGGACAATCGGTTTTGTACATATACGGCTGTTTTTGCTGCTTCTGCCCATAAGCACATTGGAAGATCTTGACCATGGATTATGGTCTTCACTGCTTCCATTATAGTTCTGTTCTTTCTTTCTGCTACACCATTTTGTTGAGGATTGTAAGGAGTGGTGAGCTCCCTCTTAATCTCAACATCTTTGCAATAGTTTACAAACTCTTTTGAGGTGTATTCTCCTCCATTATCTGACCTGAGTATCTTGATCTTTCTTTTAGAAAGATTCTCTATCAAGGCTTTGAATTCATTGAATTTGCTGAACACTTCATCTTTTGATTTCAAAAGGTAAACCCAGGTTTTACGAGAATAATCATCAATAAAAGATACATAGTATACATACCCACTGATGGAGGATGATGGCATTGGGCCACACACATCTGAGTGAATGAGTTCTAGGACTCCTCCTGCTTTACTGTCTCTCTTCGGAAAAGGGTTCTTGATGTTCTTCCCTTGTGCACATCCATTGCACACACCTTTAGGGTCAACCTTGAGTTTTGGTAGACCTGTGACTGCCTTGCATACATACGGTAATGCCTTGTAGTTGTTGTGGGCTAATATTCTATGCCAAAGTTCACATGGATTCTCAATGGCGTGGGTCATGGCTGCTTCTGAGTGACCCTTTAGTTTATACAAGCCACCTTCTTCTTTTCCAATAACAATTGCTTCTTTCATGGTTTTTCCTTTAGCCCACATAAGATCTTCTCCATCTATAAAGGCAACTCTGAAGCCTTTCTTTTCTAAAGCTAATATGGAGAGTAGGTTCTTTGTCAAACCTAGTACATAGAGTACATCCTTCATCTTCATTGGAGTCCCTGAATTCAGCGTGTAGTTTGATTCTCCTACTCCCTTAATAGGGTATTGATAATCATCTCCAAGTGTAACTTTATGAGAAAACTTCTTTTCTGAAAGGCAAGAGAGAATCTCTTTGGCCTGTCATGTGCTTGGAAGCACCACTATCAATGAGCCAAGTGTCCTCTCTAGGTGATACTGATCCTGAGAGGGCCGAGATTAAGACATAGTCTTCAATTCTTTCTTTTATCATCTTCGTGGGTGGCTCTTCATCTTCAACTCGCATGATGCCTCTTGTTTTTCCTCTTGTATTCTTCTCGTCTAGCTGGACAATGTCTTGCAATATGTCCCATCTTGTCACAATGATAACATTGATAAGATGAGAAGTCTCTTTCTTTTCTTTGTCCTTTCTTCTGGAATCTCTTTGGTTGAGATTCTTTATGTATGGATTTGTTTTGGGATTGAGACTCTCTATGAGTTTCTTTCTGGAAGTAAGACTTCTTTCTTCCTCGTTTAGTATGAGTAGCTAGGGCTTGATCTTCATCTCTTGATAGTAAAACTTTTCGGTTAGCTACTCTTGATTCTTCTTGAATACATTCTTCCCAAAGACTGTCAAATTTTAGTTTCTCCATTCTGGCACAAATAGTTTGGATGAATGCATCCCAAGGTCTTGTGAGACCATTAAGTGTCGTCATTATGAATTCATCTTCGTCTATAGTATCTCCAATTGCTTCTCGCTGTTCTTTGAATTTTGATATTTTGGAGAAATATTCCTGGATCGTTTCTCCTTTCTGCATCCTTGTATTCTTGAGTTGAGTTCTTAGATTCATCTTCCGATTTATGTTCTTTCTTTCATATAATTTGGTTAGGGCATCAAACATTTCTTTTGGAGTTTGCTTTGAAGACACTTGAGGAATCAAGTGATCTTTGATAGAATCCGCAATGATTCTTTTAGCCCTAATTGTGTCCTTTTGGTGCTTTGCTTTATCTGCAGCATCGACGGGTTCTGGTACCTCTTCTTTGACGAATCTTGCTAGGTCATTCTCTTCAAGAATGAGTCCAATCCTATACTTTAGTGCTTGCAGACATCTTTTACCTGGAGCTAGGAAAATGACCAAAAACTGAAAATGCTCAGATTTGACATTTGAACTTACCAGGAGGTGCGCTTGGCTGAGGCGAGTAGCCTGGTGTGGTTAGATTTCACAAAATCCAACTTTTACCCCTTCAAACTTGATCAACGGATTTTTGGACTGATGCTTCTGGTTTTCTGGTACCTGGTGAAAACTAGGGTTTCACTTTCTGGGAGATCTAGTTACTGAAAAGGTGCGTTGATGATGCCAAAGTGTTCCTTGAGGAAGGACACACTTTTCTAGATGGCTTTGGGGCTGAAATTCTTCTTCAATAAAAAGCCCTAATTTGCATGTACAACAACAGTCACGTTTTTCTTCTTCTTGTGAAAGATGCTCTCTTCAGCTTAGCTCTGAAACCATGTTAAGGTTTAAGCTATTATTAGGTTTCTTTTCAATTCACTAGATAACCATAGCATAGATAGGATCACTGAGAAATACACAATCACAAGAGACACATCATTTATTCTAGGAAACCCTCATGGGGGAGAAAACCCAACAAAAACTTACTTAATATAGATAGCCAATACAATGCCAAGAGAATAAACCAAACAATACAGAAAGTCCTCTTCCAAGAATGCGCCTCTCTCTCTCTTCCTTCTTCTCCAACTGTAGCTCCAAACTTGCGCTTTGATGAACAAGTGAGTATGTGAACAAATGAGGCGCCGGCCTCTCTTATTTATACAATCTGGCAGGTGTGAACTGAGGTGTCTTTTCACTGGCAGGGCTGACTTCTCATTCTAGGTGGTAATAACCACTTTAATATATTCTAGGGGCTGACTTCTCATTCTGCCTATTACAATTACGGTTTGACCAATCCGCAAAAGAAGATTTGGTCATTTACAATACCCGACATGATCAATCCGCAAAAGGGGATTGATCTAATGAATAATACATCAATAATAAATAGAATACTCTTTGCAGTTACATTACTTCAACACTAACAAGGTGACAATCAATAGCGATGTAATTGTAGATGAAGACTCTAGTATTTTTTGGTCGAAACAGATCTGGAATCTGATGATAATGGTTGGTTGGATGTGGAAAAATTAGCTAGGATACAAGGTAAAATGTTGCAGGGAGAAGGGGAATCATCTGAGGTAGATCTGCAAACCGCACATGCTGAACAAAAGGCTGAAATAACAGCAAATCAGGCAGTAAACAATGTTGATTTCAAGGCTAGAACTGAAAAACATAGATCAAAATGGTACTAGACCACCTTGGAGGAGCTTCCTCAATTGAGATACTTATGAGGAAAGGTAAGAAGTAGGAGCAGCTAATTATTGTTAATTTATCACTGTTGTAAACTCATCAATATATTGTGTTGCTAAAAATGACGAGTGGAAGAAAGCCTTCAGGGAGGGGTAAAGAAAAATTGCTTCTATAGTGAAGCAGGACAATATTGCTAGCCATGAGAGTCTAGTTTGGCTAGTGGAATTTCCAAATGAATAAGATTGGTGAAGCTCAGCGAGAGGTGAAATGGATATGTAGGCTTCTTTAGATGTCTGGCAAGTTCCAAAGGATCAGTTCTTCAACATTCATATATTGTGTTATCTAGGTGTAGAATAAAAGTTCTTTTATGGGAGGGAAAATAAGATTTTGCATTGATGATAGGTGGGCTAAATGTTTCAACCTTCATTGCTTCCAATCCAACAAGTGAGTTAGAGGATGACCAGATAGTTGATGGCTTGGTATCAACAATGCCAAATATAGGCTTTGCAACCGACTTTATCTCTTGTTTTGTGGCAGTGTTAAAGAGAGGTATGTAGCGCATAGAGAAGACATTGCAACGGGAAGTTGTGAACTATACTTTGTTATTGATTGATTGTAGTGTGCACTAATTAGAGGCAAGTTGTAGAGGTTCTAGAGACTTTCTATAATTTGCTTGGTTGAGATAAGTTGGTTGTGTTTTGTGACAAACAACTGTGTTTAATATGACCATTAAGGGAGGGTATTAGAATATATATTGAATGATCACATCTAGTACTTTAGATATTAAGGTTAGGAAGTAGGAATAAAGTCAATTTATTATGACTTTAGTTTAGATTAGACATTTAATTATTTTCTAACTATGGTGATATGAGCAATCATTCCCTCCATGATCCCTCATTAAAGATTTTTGAGATAATGAAGAATTGTATTTGAATGATTCTCTCTCATTTTTGTTGGTGGACAATTTTTGCTATTGTTGTATACAGTTACTGAAATACTAATGTCTTGTCTAATTTGTATGTGAGCCCACCAGTTGTCATACATATCATTAATGTTGTAGGACTCTTTATTAATCGACGAGTCATTCGTAAAATGAGTACTTGAAGAGAAAAAAGTGCCACTTCATAAGAACTTGATAGTTAGATTAGCCATTCTCGAGTTTTTCAAAACACTCAGTTTGCAGGGGAAATTTTCTCTATAAAAAGTAATTTCGAGGGACTTTTTTGCTCATATTTACTTGTTAATTTTGTCCTATCTCTTATTACTTTGTTTTAGTGTGCTATTAGAGGAGAAACATGGTGTTTACCGCATGGAAAAAATAATATTTAATTTAATATAATTTAGTTGTGTCTATTTTGTGGCAAAATAAAATCTTTTTATTCAATTGAAACAAAGTCAAAATCTATACATCTTTTAAATGTTTGTGAATTTTTTGTTGAGTCGGTTGATTTTTTCACAAGATTTCCAAAGTCAATGATTTAGGACCGTAGGCGAGTCATTTTTGGGTTTGAGTTTTGGAACACAACATATCATGACTCTCGTGAAGGCACTCTTGTTAGCTATCACCAAGCACCACTTGCATTTTGTTATCTCGTTCCTCTAACTTGAAGAAGGTTGATTTGTTTGGAGTCATATGTCTTGAGGCTCCACTGTCAACATACCACCCAACACTTGAAATTGTGTTGGTGGAAAGGCATGACACAATGGAAAAGGTTATATCAAGCCTACTAGTCAACTCATCCACTCTTGAAGTTTCAACACTTCCTTCAAACTGTATCTGCTATTGCTACTTACCCTTGCCCTTCTTCTCAAGATACCGAGAAGCATAATGGCCATGCTTGTTGCAGTTGAAGAACTTGATATGGTTCAAATCCTTCTTCTGCTGGTTAGAGGACTTTGAGTTTTTCTTCTTCTTCCGACCCTTCCCAAATTCTTTCTTTCCTCCCTTCCTCACCTACCCAACGAGGGCTAGGTTTGGAACATCCTCATAACTGGTGTAGACTTACTGTGGTCTCCTGTCCTCTCCAATGAAAGCATCCCACAACTGCTCGAAATTCAGTAACTTCTCACAAGCATAAATAACAGTTAACTTGGACAAAGTTGTGCGACAATGGATTAAAGCCATTCAGAGAAATTTGAATTAGTTCGTTATCCTCAATTGTGTCCCCAACTGTAGCAATTTGAGCTCTAAACTTTGCTATCTTCATGAGATATCTTTCTACTACATCTGTTTTTCTCATGCAGGTAGAGGTGAGCTTGTTCTTTAAGAGCATCATCTTGGATACATTTACACTTTGGTACAGAGTTCCCATGGCATCATACATCTCTTTGGCAGTTTTTTCTGGCGATATGAGAGATCAGGTGATCCACCGAATTCAACAGGATTCACTTTGTGTTTACTACCTTCTTGTTGTATTCTGCCAGATCTTTGGGATCTGTAGGTGGTGTAACCTCTTTCTTTGCATGGTACCATAAGTCTGCCATTTCTAGGGGGTTTTGCAATCTCAACTTTCATGTCATAAAGTTGGAGGTTCCCTCCAACAAGTGATTCTCTCACACACTGGGAGTTGCCATCGCTACAACTGCTTTGAACAAGCTACAATCTACAACATTGGATCAAAAAATAGGTTTCAGACCTTACAACCCTTCTTAGGTCTACAATGTTAATCACTGGCATTATTCTGCTTCGATCACTAAAGCTTGGACATACTGTCCACTCAAACCCTTCGACAACTCTCTCCTTCAGACTGCTTGCCTTTCAATACACGGAATCTAGAAAAATTTAGAAACTGCACACTGATACCACGTTAGATTTTCTAGACCAAGGTAAGCAGAGTCTGCACTAAAAGAATTCCTAAAAAAACTAGATAGCTGAACACTGAAAACCACTCAAAATTGCAACTCTAATAATGCTAGAATCTACAAACACATACTGCAGAAAATATATAACAGAAACTCCATAAATGGACTGTCAAAACCTGCTACTGCTTTCTCAGTAATTCTTAAATGAAATCTGTGACATAGAAAAACCCAGAGAACTAATTCACCACACTCTGTTGAACTTTATGAATAAAACACATACCCTAGCTTTCTTATAGAATGAAAGGAGGTTGCTTTAGGGTCACAAATTTAGACCTGACTCCTAGATCTGCAGTCGTCTTGGGATCTATGCTTGTATCTCTGCAAGATGGATAGACATAATTAGTGTACTCCAAAGAAGACATCAAATCTCCTTGGGATCTTGTGCCCTACTACTAGACTGCTTGCACCCTCCTTAACTAGACTTAGACTAAGTCAAAATTAGCAAATTGCATAAATAATATTGAAACTAACACATGCAAACTGCATGCACTCTCTTTTACTTAACTTAGAAAAGACATGCAAATTGTCTAACACATGCAAACTATTGAGAATAGATTGCTAGAAATAGAACAACAATCCACTCTAGAAGACTGATCATTGCACCATATTGCTGAAACTGGAAAGAGGAAGTGCGCCCTCACTATTTTGTTTGAACTGCTGCAACTGAAATGCCTAGATCTGGTACACACTGCTTGCACCCTCCTTAACTAGACTTAGACTAAGTCAAAATTAGCAAATTGCATAAGTAATATTGAAACTAACACATGCAAACTGCATGCACTCTCTTTTACTTAGAAAAGACATACAAATTGTCTAACACATGCAAACTATTGAGAATAGATTGCTAGAAATAGAAAAACAATCCACTCTATAAGACTGATCATTGTACCATATTGCTGAATCTGGAAAGAGGAAGTGCGCCCTCACTATTTTGTTTGAACTGCTGCAACTGAAATGCCTAGATCTGGTTCACACTTGCGCTCAGGACTACCACACATGCACCCATGCTATAGAAGATTATCTGAGTTATAAAAATCTAACAATATATTTGACTTCATTCACCAAATTAATGGCTGTTTGGAATTATGGGTTGAGAACCCTAGTGATTTTTAGAAACAAAGGAGACGAGTGCATTAAATGAGGAGGGAATTCATACGATGTGAGAAAATGAACTCTCCTTGACCCCTATTTATTATTGGTCAAGTAGTCTTGTAATCTATTGTACGCCGCCTTATGTAGAATTTATTGAGGACTTGCATCATGTGGGCCGACTACATGTGGGATGGTGTCACACTTCTAGACAGTTGGCCTACATCTCTCGCAAAAATATTTCTTATTTTCTGTGAATTAGTCTATCCTTTAGAATACTAAAGATTAGAAATCTAACACTGTGTAGCAGCTCTCCTAATTGGGGTTGTAATTTTAAGTGCGGATGATGTCTTCGTAACACTCAGTTCCTTATTTTCATATATTGCATTTCTTGTTCTCTAAGGGTGATAGTCTTTGATCTTTGAGAAAGATCATAGGTCCATATGTATAGCTTTTATGGTATTTTCAACAAGATCTTATTTTTAGGAAGTCTTGTTGAGATTATGTGGTTAATCTTCACTTGAGGCCATGTGCCAATGTTCTATTGGATGCATTGGCGGCTTTATTAACCTTACATATGGGTACTTAACCCACTACTTGTATATTTTATATTATTTGGCTATTTTGGTTAATGTGGACCTAGTCAACTTCTTGGGGCTAGCACCCCCCAACCCTAAAGGTGTGTATATATAATAACACTCCTCATTTGCAAATCATTCGTTCAAGTTATTCACGTGATAAAGGCATAATGGCAATCTTTCTATCGAGTGCTTCTTTTGTTCATATGCTTGCATATTTCAACAATCTCTCTTGTGTTCATCTTTAAAGTGCTGTTACGTTTCCGCTGTATTTTCACTTGGCTAGATTAGGGTTTGTCGGAGAGTTCACCATAGATCAACTATCTACTTATGATATCAACATGGTATCAGAGCTCGTTTGAACTCTTCCTTCTCTATCCAATGCTGGTTTAAGGCTTCTTTTAGGCTGAAACAGGTTTTTTCAACACTTTTTGGGACAACAACAGATTTCTTGGGTGTTTTACCCTCTTTTCTACTAAAAACACCCGACTCAATGAGCAGTTTTTTGGTCTTTTCAATGGATTTAAGGGGAGTTCTTGCAGATTTGTGCTTTTTTCTAGGGCGGCACACTCCTCCTTCTCTCTTTTTAGCCAAAATACTGCAGTCTTTTCAGGGCAGCATTGGTAGCTTGTGCATCTACGGGGTTGGAAAATGGTTTATGGATGTATTTGGAGAAACCCCTCCCTGCCCCCGATGATGACAACTAAGATGTTGTTTGCTTGAAAAAGGATGAAGCCACTGGATTGATAACTCTCTACATGGAGTTGGATTATGTTCATCACAACAAGAATAACTAAAGTGCAAAGCAGAATTGGGATACCTTGCACAACTTATTTGGTGAAGTGAACTCTACTCAATTCGATCTACTTGAAATTGAGCTCTCATATCTCAAGATGGCTGAATTTTCTGGCATTGATGAGTGTATTGCAAGGTTCAAGAGCCTAAACGTTGACATTATTACATTTGAAGCCATGGAAAAACCAGATTTTAGAGAATTTAAGTATTGTTCTGAATAGTCTTTATCTTTCATTCAAATATTTTGCTATCATTTTCTACCACATTCCTCTCTTTATCGAGGTACCTGCTTCTCTCTCTTTAGAGGATGTGTTTTCAAACCTTATGATTTATCCAACATTAAAGTCACCTTGAGGAATTTGGGAGAATTACCTCCTTGTGATCAAGCTCATTCTAAGGCTACCTCACCCTCATGTAGGCACGAGTCTATGGGAACCCCTCAAATCCTCTAAAATGAAGAGGATGGTGTGCTCTTATTGCATGAGGAGGGACATTCCTTTAAAACTTGCCTCCTCTATCTTCAAAAGCATCAAGATTGAAGATATTGTCAGGTAAACAATTAACAACAATGACCTCTTTGAAGACAAGGTTGGTATTTCTAATTTTGCACATCTAGCTGCGCACTTTGCTTTGTGTTCTTCAACTTCTTCACAAGAATGGATCACCGATTTTGGGGCTGCTAGACATATGCTGAAACATGGTCATCATCTTTCATACTACAATGATTAGCATAAAGGTGAGAAGGTAACTATTGGTGATGATTGAACTCTCCTAGTTTCCGGTTGTGGCACTTTTGTGGTTTACGTTGGTAAGTTTGGTGATCTTCTTCATGTTCTTGGGTTGCAACAAATCTCTTATCTATCTATCACATTACACACACCAACAAAAGGTGGAATTTGGCTGGACAGATAGGTTGTCAATGATATTAGCAACGAGTTTAAAATGGATGCCTCTAGAATCTAGATATGCAATGAATTTGAACAGATGTACAAGTTGGGGAAGAATTCTTCAACGACATCTTAGAACAAATTCATTGCAATGATCGCCAATGCAGACGATGATAGTATGCTATGGTATTATTGTGTAGGTCATACCACTTATGGATCCTTGAGAAACATGAGCCGTCTTCACCTTGCTAATGGTCTTCCATAGATCAACCCTCCAAGGGTTGCATGATAGGAAAACATCATAGAGATTCCTTTTCAAAGGACAAATCAAGACATGCTTCCAAGCCCCTTGAATTGATTCATAGAGAAATTTGTGGCCCCGTGGTCACCACTTCTCTTGGGGGATCCAAGTACTTCCTCACCTTAATTGATGACTATCCTCGGTTCCTCTAGACCCACACAATTAAATCCAAGGATGAGGTATTTGGGGAATTTTTTAAGAATTCAAGTCTCTTGCAAAAGCTCAATGCAAATATAAGATCAAGTGCCTCTAGACTGACGATACTACTAGGTAGAAGTGAGTACATCAGTGATGCCTTTCAACATTTTCTTTCCTCTTGGGGAATTTCATGGTAGAAGATTGTTCCATATACTCCTCAACAAAATGATGTGGTTGAGCGTAAGAATAGGGTTATCATGGAAATGGCCTACTCTATGCTTCATGCTCAGAGCATGAAGCTCTCTTTTTGGGGAGAGGCAATTGTTTGGGCAATGTTTATCTTGAATTGCACATTCACTCATGCAGTTATTGGAATTTGGTGTGACTCCTTATGAATGGTTGCATTGGTAGAAGCTCTCTATCTCACATTTTAGGATCTTTGGATCAAGTACATGGGTTCACCTGCCTCATAAAAAGGCATGGTATATCACCTATCCATTACACTCCTTGTAGGAATTTGGTTAGCGATAGTGAGACTTTTTAGGGGTATCATCTCTATGACCCCACCTCTTATTAGGTGATTGAACATCATGATGCTATCTATGATGAGCCTTTTCCTCATGGTTAACCATAATATCTTCTGTAACTCCTTTCCAATGATGATTGTAGTGATGATTCTCAACATGTATCTATGGAACATGCCTCTTCTTGTCTTGTTAGGTTGCTTATTATTGATTCTAAGCTGGTTGTAGTGGACCTTTCCACATCTCCATCTTGTTTTGGTCCACCTATATGTACTCCGTCGAGTTCATCTTCTATAGTTACTAGACAGTCTACTGGGACTAATGGGACTACTTCATCATTTGGTCCCTCCTCTCCTCTGGATGTTTCTTCTAACCATCTCTTATTTGACGTGGCCGTCACCACCTATAATCCCTCTCCAAATTTGTAGGCTAGTGATGCTTCTCCTTCTAGTAATGCCCAACTCCGAGATGATACTCTTCATGTGGGTGCACATTTGTTTGATGTTGATGGTGATGATGTTTCCATATCTACTTAAGTGGGTTGTTGTCACTCTCACCAATGTTGTTGATTTCTTTGCAGGTCCTTCATCACATTGTTTTGTGTTGCCTCCATCTCGGGCTCTTATTTCAGCTGGCTGTTCTACTCTTCCAAAGAAACATTGGTTTTCTTTGTCGAAGACTCTTTTGAGCACAATCAGTCTTAATGGAGAATGTGAAAGTTTTCTTCGGGAGCAGTATGGTTTTTGATGTCCACAAATCAGCGTTAAATGGGAGTATTGTGATGTTCTATGGATGCCATTCGTGTATGTGGTGCCTTCTCTCTAGGCCCTTGTTCAACTTAAAGGGGGTCGTTGAGATTATGTGGTTAATCTTCTCTTGAGGCCACATGCCGACCTTCTATTTTATGTATTGGGGGATTTATTAAGCCTACATACGCGTTCTTAACCCACGACTTGTGTTGTTTATATTAATTGGCTATTTTGGTTAGGGCCAACCTAGTCATCCTCTTGGGGCTAGTGTGCCACTCTTAAAGGAGGTCTATATATATAACACACTCCTCATTCGTAAATCAGTCATCCGAGTTATTCATTTGATAAAGGCTCAATGGAAATCTTCCTATAGTGCACTTCTCTTGCTCATGTGCTTGGGTATTATAGTAATCTCTCTGGTGTTCATCATGAAAGTGCTGATACATTTCTGCTGTATTTTCACTTGGCTGGATTAGGGTTTCTTTGAGAGTTAATCGTAGATACACTATCTACTTATGATCTCAACATATTGAATGTACATTAGAACTGCGCTTAAGCATTTTTACATAGTTCTTCTGGATCAGCTTTAGTACATTATTCATATCTCTGAAAGACGTTGAGAAATTCAATTTCAATTACGCTACATTTATTTAGTCAGAACTAGCTGTTTAGATGGCAAAAATTGACACTTACTTTTTGGTTTCTGCCTACTAGATTATTTGGTTTCCTTACAAGTTTACCGATCTTCAAATAAATTCCCTTCTGTCTTCCATTTATTGCCTTTTAATTTCCACTTGCACTTGGGGTAGTGCTAAAGATCTTTTTGTTAGACCAACTGCCACACATTCTTTTCAGATATGGAATTGCATATGCTTTTTATGTTTTTGCTAATAGCAATTTAACTATTTCTGGAATTTTCATCTCTGTCCTTCCATTATATGCTAAATTTTAATAACTATCTACTTTTTCTCTGGATATTTTGACATGAACTCTCAACTTCAGCAAGTGGCAATAAATTTGTCTGAGGTGGATCAGTCTCCTTCACAGACGATGATGAAAGCAATGCGCCCATCAATGAATGCGTTAATCACACCGGAGCTTTTGAGACACCGGGATAGAGATGTGACACTTCTGGTGGCCACCTGTATTAGTGAAATCACCAGGATCACAGCACCAGAGGCTCCTTACAATGATGATGTGTTGAGGGTGATCAGCCTATCCTGCAAGATCTTTTTTCTTAGGGAGTGCCAATGTCCATTCAACATAGGGGACATCTCATTTATTCATCTGTATAACCATAGTTTCTATGATTACTTCAATGTTTTCTGATTCCTTTCAGTGTTTTTAATATTTGGAACTTTGGAAATATTCCTTAATCGCGGTGCTTTCATTGTGCAGGATATCTTTCATTTAATTGTCACAACTTTTCATGGTTTAGATAACATAAATAGTCCCTCGTTTGGAAGGAGGGTCACCATTTTAGAAACTGTTGCAAAAATTAGGTCTTGTGTTATGATGCTGGACCTTGAATGTGATGATCTGATCCTTGAAATGTTTCACATTTTCTTCTCTGTTGCCAGGTAAAGTACTCTCTCATGCTGTTTTATTCCAAGCCAATTCTATTGGGCATATGCTAGATACATGTAAAGCAATGATTGAATAGTTGTGAATTCTCCTTTCTTATATCAGTGCCTTGCTCTAGTCTCATCTATCACAGCTATCAGTTGTTTTCATTGTCAGGAATTATGATTGAATGCAGATTCGGAAATGACCTACCACTTAGAGGAAGAACATTAACTTTGTGAAGGATGCTGTAAAATTTGAGATACTTTGTCTGTTTTTCCTAGCGAAGAATCCGAACACTAATCTAAACTAACACAGTGGTAATGCATTACCTTGGACACTGGGTCTGATGCCAGTATCCCTGTTTTACTGATCTTCCTTTTAATTTTCAAGGATGGTGTGCATTATATGAAATTATGAATAGACATCTCAAACACCTTTTTTTAATGATCCTTGATGCCTCACAAAAACATCTTCTTTATTATTTTATGTCTTCAGCAATAGATTTTCATTCACATATTTCTTTCTCAAGGTTGAGCATGGGTTAACCATGGACTTTCTATGCTTCCCATTTTATAATCTCTGCATATTCGTTTAAACTTTTTGATGAGATTGAGATCATGTTAGTGATGCCTTGAAGGTCCATTAGTAATAATGCATCTGTTATTTTTAATTTGGATTAGAGATAACAATCATGTCATCATTTTATTTGTTGCTCCATATAGTACATCTTGATTATTATTATTATTATTTTGAAAATATGTCTTATATTAGCAGAGAAATATTTGCAAAACTGAAGATAAAAGCGGATGGGTATATGCAATGATGACTGATATTCTCTTTTTCAGTGTTATAGGGCAGGAATAAAATCAGAATATGCCGAGGCCTCAAATTTTTGAGCATCCTTGATCAAAAGAAAACCTTTAGCGGACAACTGCATACATACCTCTTCCCACCAAGCATGACAAAAAGATTGAGACGAACTGATCTTATCATTAAAAACATACTTGCATCTGAGCCTCCAAATGGTAAATAATGCCGTGATTCTAAGACAGTCCCAAATGCCATAGAAAGCAGATAGTACTTTATAGCGCGAGTCTCCAAATAGTGCTGCTCGCGACTGGAGTTGCCCCTGAAACAAGACTCGATGCTGATTCTGAACATATTTCCAACAACTCCTGGCACATTTCCAGTCCCAAAGAATGTTCTTCACTGTCTCTAGTCGACCACAAACTAGATAAAGACCATCCATCTGCCTGCTCTTAGCCAAACGAGCTTTAGCTGGCAGCCTCTGATAGATAGCGAGCCATGCAAAAACTCGTAGTTTGTAGCTGAGATGAAGAGACCAAAAACTGTGCAGCCTAAGTATCCACACGTTCTCAAGATCAGAGGAGGCCCATTGGGTATTCAAAACATGGGACAAGAGATGCTTCCGATGGAGAAGAGAGTATGGAGCTAGAGTTCATGCCCAGCTTTTGTGGATCACACTGAACGACTATGTCAGGAAGATGTTTTTGGCTGCATTTTCAGTCCATATTCACTATCAGAAAGACTCTTGGGTGCTAGACTGGTCTGTTATGACTCATGAGGTGATTCCTAGGAAGGTCACATCTTGATTAATTGATCCTGTGTGTTTCACATCAAGCTTTCCCTAGATCCAGTTTACTTCCACACATTTTTAAGTCAGTGCAGGATTAACAATCAAGTTATCAACGAGGGTTGGTTGATGTTATTTCCGACATCAGGAAACTTGTATGTTTCCATGAATGCTGTATTTCTGTGAAAACTCGACATACATTGTGTGAAGTTAATTTTTATACTAGGTTAGAAGATATTGCACATAATATTTAGATAATTGATAGCATGATTTCCTTTTCACTGGACTCCTGCTAATGCAGATTGATCTTCCTCATATTTGCAAGATGAATTTGAGGCATAATAGAATTGGCAATAAAGCATATGATGGGCATTGGCCATAAAATCTTGCATAGATGGAGAAGGAAGTAACCTATATAAAAGACATCCCCAAGAGCACTGTAATGTTCCTGACTTGGCTAGTCTAGGAAACTCCGAAGAATGCTGTGGAATGCAATGGATGAGATGAAGAACTGCTGCGGATATGACAGCTCATACGACAACTGCTGCAAGTCTGGAAAGTTCGCCATGGTGGCTATACCTCTCGGAAATGCCTGGAAACTGTCCCAAACAATGCGCCCTTCTCTGCCTCACAGTCCTGGTGACTGTACGGACCTCAACTGGTGTATCTGGCCCCCGGATGGATCCCCCCAGGCGAAATGCGCCCCCTCTGCTCTGGAAAACTGTGCCCTAGTGATTCAACCGTCGAAATTGACTGATGTGTGTCTCAAACTGATCGCTCAGGTCTACTGTGAAATGGGTCGGAAGGATATCCCTGGATTTGAACTAATGATCGCTCGGGAACCCAGAATGTGTCCTCCCCAAGTGCTGCACTTCCAATGTCCGGAAAGTGCGCCCCAGATGATTCCTCCGTCGGAATCTGACGAGGAACTAGGCAAAAGATGCGCCTTGCCTTCCTCTCAACTGGGTCGGAGGGGAATCTCTGAACTCTCTCTGAAAGGGACAAGTCAATCCACTGAACCTCCTTAGAAGTTGCGCTCTCACCCTGAATGAGTGCGCCCTTGCTGCTGCAACCTGCCAAACTGCTGCTGAAGATCGATGGAAGATTTGTGTGACCTCCCCGATGACTAGGGTGTGTCTCTCAACACCGAAATCAACCACTGGTGTATTCCTCCTGGAATCCACTGAGCTGCCTCTCCCCTCAATGACAAGTCAAAATCTACATAATGATGAATTAGGTCGCTGAACCTTCTCTTATAGCTGCCTGAAACCCTAATTCATTGTTGACTTCTAATTTTAGCTCGTCTGTTCTATTTTTAGCTCAAATTGGATTAAAAGCACTTTTAGCCACTTTTAGTTCAATGTCACTTTCCAAATATAACACTTTTGACTGGAGTGACCTCTAATAACCCTGTTTACCACTTTCTGGCCCTGGCTATAGTCTAACGGGGCGGTTTAGACCATTAAGCCTCCTCTCTGGAGCTCCTATTTGGAAATGGACATTACAGTTCTCCCTTCCTGAAATTGCTTGTCCTCAAGCAATACCAATCCAGGGTGCTGCAACACCAGCTCTCTCTCCCAAGTAGCGTCCTCTATTGGAAGCCCAGTCCATCTGATCAAACACTTTCCGATGACCCTGCTCCTCAGTTTCCGCTCCCGAAACTCCAGTACCTCCTCCGGAACCAACTCCAACTATCCCTCCTCATCCAATGGGGGAAGCTCCTCTAATGCATTGATGAATTGTGCCACTTCCTTTTTGAGGCAAGATACATCGAACACGTTATGAATCTTGCTCCCCTCTTGAAGCTCTACCTCATAAGCAACCTCGCCTATTCGACGCATGATCCTGTAAAGGTGTAATGCTCCTAACTTGGCTAGTCTTGGGAAACACTGATAATCTGATGTATCTACTGTAGATAATTCATTGTTACAACATATAAATGACTATTCAGATGTTAAATGGGACATAGGACCGCGAATCTTATATTATGATATCTCTGTGAGTACAATGCCGAATGCGGCTGAATAAAAATGAATCACTCGGCTAGATTAAATGACAAAAGGATCTTAGTCGGAATACAATGAGCAAACTAAATGATAATACTCAATAATAGATGAGCACTGCGGGGTCAATGGATGAGCTAGAACTATGGTAGCTTGCACGGTAATTGCTACAAGTCCGAAAAGTTCGCCCTGGTGGCTAAACCTCTCAGAATGGTCTGGAAACTGTCCCAAATGGTGCGCCCTGCTCTAGATCTCAGTCCCGGTGACAGATTGAACCCTCTGCTGGTGTGTTTGGACCCTGGATGGATCCCCCTGGGGGAATGCGCCCTTCACTGGAAAGCTGTGCCCTAGTCGCTGAACCTTCTCTTATAGCTGCCCGAAACCCTAATTCGTCGCTGAAACCCTAATTTGCTGTTGACTTCTAATTTTAGCTCGTCTGTTCTATATTTAGCTCAACTTGGCCTAAAAGCGCTTTTAACCACTTTTAGCTCAATGTCACTTTCCGAACATAACACCTTTGACTGGAGTGACCTCTAGTAACCCTTTTTACCTCTTTCTGGCCCTAGCTATAGTCTGACAGGGTGGTTTAGACCATTAAGCCTCTTCTCTAGAGCTCCTATTTGGAAAGGGATACTACAAAGGGCCATAAAATCTAGGCTTGAGATTCTCGACCCCACTCTTCTTTAGAGATGACTGTCTGTAAGGTTGGAGTCTCAAGAAAACCAGATCCCCAACCTCAAAGCTGCGCTCTATCCTGTGCCTGTCCGCAATCATCTTTTGCCGGTTCTGTGCTGTCTACAGGTTCTCTTTCAACAACTTGAGAATCTCCTGACTCTCTGTGATCCAATCCTTGGCCTTGGGAGCTTTGCTCTCCCCGAAAACCAAGTCTACCAAAGTGGGATCATCATATCTGTACAATGCTCAGAAGGGTGTCATACCAATGGACACGTGGAAAGTGGTGTTGTAGCAATGCTCTCCTAAATGTAGCCACTTGACTCAAGTTCTCTGCTGTTCACCTACATAGTTCCTCAAATACCCTACAACCCACTTGTTGACGATCTCGGTTTGCCCATCTGTCTGAGGGTGATAGCTGGTGTTGGGTGTCAACTCTGTCCCCACCAATCTAAACAAATCCCTCCAGAATGTCCTAATAAACCGAATGTCCTTGTCACTGATGATGTTCCTCGACAACCCATGAAGTCTTAAGACCTCCTTGAAGAATAACTCAGCTACCTGAACAGTGAACTGTGCCGTACTCTGTCGATATGGCATAGAAGTGAGCAAACTTAGTCAATCTGTCGAGCACTACATAGATACAGTCCTTACCCTGGACCTTGGGTAGGTCTGTGATGAAGTCCATCGATATACTTTCCCATTTCTGCTCTGCAATGGGAAGTGGCTGAAGTAGCCCTTCTGGAAGAGTATGCTCTGACTTGTTCTGCTGGCAAGTCACACACTCACTGATGTGTCTCATAACGTCCTCTGTTTGAGGCCCTTCCATGAGAACCTCTCCCTGATCTGTCTGTAGGTTTTGAAAAACCCCTGATGTCCTGCTAATGGTGAATCATGAACTGTTGTGAGGATCTTCTTCTTGAGCCCCGAATCTGGCACTAAGTAGACTCTGTCCTTGTAGAATATGACATCGTCAATGACCCTATACCTGTATCCTATATCTGCCCATCCATAACCTCACAAGCGAACTTGTTCTTGGAATATTCGACTAACAAGTGAGATTTCCAATCTGCTGAAATCTCCATCAAAGAACATGCCGCAGGTCTCCTCGATAGTGCATCGACCACAATGTTCTTCTGCCCCTTGACATACTCTATGTCGAAGTCGAATGCATGTACCTTTGTCACCCATTTTTGCTGGCGCTCACTGATGTCCGTCTGCTCAAGGAAATACTTCAAGCTGTTGTGATCTGTTTTGACCACGAATTTGCTACCCACCAAATATTGTCTGAATTTGGTTGAGGCATGCATGATTGCCAACATTTCCTTTTCATTGATGGAGTACATCCTCTCAGGATAATTGAGCTTCCTGCTCTTGAATACAATGGGGTGTCCTCCATGCATCAAAACTACCCTGATGCTCTCGTCGGATGTATCACACTCTAATACAAATGATAGAGTGAAGTCTGGTAATGCTAACACTGGACATGTGCCCATGACTTCCTTCATGTGATCGAAGGCTTTCTGTGACGCATCGGTCCAGATGAAAGCCCCATGCTTGGTGAGATCTGTCAGTGGTGCTCCAAGTTGAGAAAAACCCCTGACAAACTACGTCACTTAGCTTTGATA
The DNA here is from genome assembly GCA_009831015.1 of Picea engelmannii. Lineage (NCBI taxonomy): Eukaryota > Viridiplantae > Streptophyta > Pinopsida > Pinales > Pinaceae > Picea > Picea engelmannii. The sequence goes on along the minus strand of ML776557.1, from coordinate 1,040,992 downwards.
CCATTTTGTAACGTCCAAAAGGGAGAGCCTTGCAACAACTAATTGCTCCAATGCTGTCAAGAGACAATGAGTGAATGTGAGATGGCAAGAGCAAGATGGATGGGGTGAAAATCCTGTAGCATAACTTTAGCTCAAAGAATGGTGAGTTGGGAGCGAGGAGAGGGATCTATTTATACTTGGAGAGGCAAACCTACCTCTCTTGGATCAATGCCAAGTGTCCACCACCAAGCATAAGAGTAGATCTCAAGGCTAGGGCACACTATCTAGGGTTTGAAAGCTAGATCTAGGGTGTAGAAA